>VDFB02013982.1:0-60577 GCA_007258455.2 Sequoia sempervirens | reverse complement strand
CACCAATCTTCCATCTCAAGTCAAGCAACTTAGGGTTTTATCATTCCAAGGCATTAAGATAGCAATTTTCAAAATTTGAAGGGTAGATCCTTCATATTTTGCTACATATTTTCAAGATCAAACATCATGGAAAGGTAATCAACTCCATTATTACATGTTTCATTACATTCTTTTTCTATTTTGGTTTAATTACCTAAAAGAGGTTTGACCAAGGAAAACCCCCATGCCCTAACATCCAACATTTCTCTCTCTTATCTTGTGTGTATGCAAATTTAGAAATTTTGGAAGCTTGGAAATCATTAAGAATCAAGTTGCAAGGTTCTTCAAGTCTCCTCTTCATTCAACAAGTCAAAATATGAACAAAAAGTGACTTTCAGACCCAAATCTGATGGTTTCAGAAGTAGACACCTATAGAAAGCCAAAGTGCATATTAGAAGCTTTGAAATACACTTTTGAATATTTAGAAATTCAAAAGTGGACTCATTCACCATGAGTGGTGAATGAGTCCCACTTCCAGGTCAAGTTTGAGTTTTCTGCATTTTTAGATACCCTTTTTTCAGAAACAGGTTCCGACACAATTTTGCAGAATGGAGACTGATTCGCCCAAAATGGGTAATGAGTGCCTCCAGGCCTAAAAATCAGCATTAGAAACATTTCAAATGTAATTTATAGTCTTCATCCACATTCTAGGTGCACACTTTCAATTTGGGTCATTTATATTTAGTTTTGCTTTCATTTCTAGGTCTTGTTGCATTACATAAGGTGTTTTCGAACATCACTTGCTTCTTAGGTTTTGCATTCATAATCAATCAATTACTTAGCTTAGCTGAATTTAGATCATCTCATTTAGCCTAAATAACATCATACATAACATAATTTGAGTGAACTAGCTAGATTATTTGGCCCTTCTTTCTCCTTTTAGGTGAAATACCCTAGAAGTGCTAGAAAGGTTTAGGGTGCCAAAAATATATGGTTCAACAAAAAAATATGGAAGCTAAAAATCTTGAAGCATCAAGGAAATTTCCTAGAAATAGGAATAGGATCTAAATAAAGATCATAGAAAGGGCTTCACACATTAAATTTGATGCCAAATTTATTGGATAGAAGTGTGGGCTCACTAGACTAGAGGTACAATAATTTAACAATTTCAAATTTTGGAAATCAACTATAGTGTATGAGGATCTAAGTTTGCATAGGTTCAAGTTTTAAGGAATTATTTTTCTAGAAATACATGAAAACCTAATTTTTCTACATGTGAAGCACACACATGCATAAAATTTTATGTTTTAAAGTAATACAATATGTTCAAATGACAATTTATAGAATTTAAAATTTTGTATTATAGATTACTTTTCAATTTCACCCCCCTTATCCACATTCCTACTCAAATTGTAGGAGTCAATTCCAGTTGTTCTTGTCAGTGTTATGATGTATAGCTTCCAAATGTCACACAACCTCATACTAGTGTTGTTTTGAGTACTAGTTTTGAAAATCTATGAATTCATTCTTGAATTTGTTGTCCACCCTTCTCAAGTCCTAAGGCCAATAGTCTACATCTTTAATGTCTTCTTTGAATAAGGGAGTAGCCCCCTCATCCAACAACTTCATGAATTTAGCCACTGACAACTTCAAGGTCACTGTCACTTATTCTACAATTAGCAATAGAGTGAATCTACTTGACTCAATAAGGAGCCTCTACCTACCTTGGTACAAGTGCTCATTCCTTTTCTTCCATAGAAATCAAAGAACTTCAATGGACAAAACTGACCAAAAAAATTTATCTTTAATTTTCATACTGGATTGACATACCCACACAAAATTTCAAACCAAGAGATGTTCAACCTACTGTCCCACCCCCACAATTTTCCCATAAACATAGACCAAATAGCCTAGGCATACGAACAATAAAATAAAATATGTTTAGTACACTCAAACTCATTGCACATACTACATACAACATTAGAGGGACCAAGCACCAACTTTTTTAACCAAAGCAACCATCTAAAACATCATTTTTTTGGCTCTATGTATTTAGACCAACATATTTTTGCATGCTTATTCCACATAGGTTTACTGAGATTAAGGTTCCAATTTTTGTTTACATTGTTTAGGATTCCATACAAGTCAGTTTGCATTCTATACAAATTAATGGATTTGACAATCAAGAGCGGGGAGTCATCTTTCCATGTCCAAATTTCTAGTCTTTGATCATTGTTTACTTTGCTACCTTGCCTCAATGCTTTTACAAAAATAGAGTACACTCTTTCTTGAGTCTCTAGGAGGTTGAATTCACACTTTAATTTGTTAGTGTGAAAGGGGTACTTTATCTAACTAGTTCATTTCCTAGATAGTTCTCCACTTAAGTCCTCTTCACACTAGATTAACTTTACATAGGGATAAGGTTGTTGAGCTTTAATGACATGAATTGACACATCTCATAGGATGCCAACACTTGTCATAATTTGGTTACATCCTATCTCTCCCCTTGGCCTATATAACCAAGACATTCCCTTTGTAATCTTACACCATTCATTCCAATTCTCAAGCTCATAGAAGCTTTGCATTCTCTTCAAAGGAATACAATTTATTCTTTCTCATCTTGAATTTCTCTATTTTCTTTCCTTCGATCATTTTATTCTTGGGTATGCTATTTAGCAAATCTTACATGGGATGAGAGCAAAAATGAGTTGTGGGTTAGCAATATTTTAGGAAATTTGAGAGTGTAGAGCTATATTTTTTCAAAGCACTAAGTATGCTCTTCTCTTGCATCCTTGGATGATTTGGAGAATCAAAAAAGTGTGGAGAAAATATCATTTTCTAGGGAGTTTCATAAATTGAATTTCCATTTGTAGGATTTTTTAAGCTTCTTGGAGAAATTTTGAGCTCACCATTGAGTCCAAAGTAGTAGAGAAAGTTGGATCTGCCCTTTCTTTCATCTAAATCAAGCATCGAAGGCTAGATCTGCAAGAATTTGAAGTGTAAAGTTCATTGTCAAATCCAATAAGGAACTACCTTTTTAGAGCATTTTGGGTCAAATCCGACCCTTCCATTACCTTCATAAGACCTAAAAAAGATAAAATTGATTGTTAATTTGTCAATTTTAGTTAAGTTTGCAAAAAATAAATTATTTTTTATTTTTTCATAATCTAAACTTTTTTTTATCATTGTTTAAAAGAAAAAGAAAAAAAATATATTAAAAAAACTATGGATATGCAAGTAGCCACGTAGGGTCCCACACCCCATAGAGGTGTGGACCCATAGGGACTCACTCCTTTATTTGGCCACTCATAAAGCTTTCAAAAAAACTTTCCATTTATTATAAAGTAATCTTCACTTTATTTAAAGCCCCGCATTTAACTTCAATAAAGCTTTTCAAAAGATTTATATTTAATGCCCCATGTGGGTGTGGGGGAGGCTACACATTATGCCCCTCCCCCCACTTTATTATAAAACTTAAAAAAAACTCTTTTTAATAAAGTGTTTTTTTAAGCTTTTTAAATAAAGTTTGTTTAATATGTTTTTATTAAAGGTTTTTAAATATGATTTTTAATTAAACTTTTAATTAAATAAAAACTTTAAAATATTTTTTTTAATAATTTTTATTAAAGTGTTTTTTAAATAAAATTTTATTAATCTATTTTTAATAAAGTTTTTAAAATAAATTTAAAAAAATGAGTTTTCTTTATTGGTTTTAATAAAGTTTTTCAATATTTTTTTTAATTAAAGACAAATTTCTTTAAATATATGGTGGGAATGAAATTTGCATATTTTAGGAAAACAACTTCCCTAGTAGAGGTTGTCAAGATTAAAATTGTAAAAGTCGTTTCAGAGTCAATTAACTCTTTTGTTCTAAAACACAAGAACACTTCTATATACAAAAGTTGGGATGATTTAGTGTTGAAGAAATCGGAAAATATATTATTACCTTTTGGAGGGAGTTTACATCAAATCAACAAAGTGAGGGTGAATAGACAAGAAGTTAAATGGAAACCTCCATATACTGGGTTTTTAAAACTCAATTTTGATGGTGCGTCTAGAGGTAATATGGGAGTTTTAGGGGTTGGAATTTGTATTTGAGACCCTTTGGGGAAGGTAATTGTAGCAAGATCATATTAGCTTCTAGTTGGTACGAATAACGTAGCTAAAGCTCGGACAATTTTGTTAGGTTTGGAAGCAACTTTGAATTTGAGAATTTTCAATATTCACATTGAAGTAGATTCATTAATAATTGTAAATGCTTGTAGGGAAAAGAAAACATACTGTTGGATTTTAAATTATATCTTGTAGAGAGTCTAGGTATTCTTGTACAAATTTTAGTCAGTCATCATCTCACATACTTATCGGAGGGGAATAGAATGGTGGATAAGATGGAAAACATGGGTTATCAGGGAAATGTTATTGTTATATTGGATGATACACAATTGCAAGATTATCTAGATACATTAGCATTAGCAAAGATTGGAGTGGTATTTTAAAATAGGGATAATAAAAAGATCTCAAAGATTTGTGGAATGGGAAGATAGAGTGGAGATAAGTTTTTTTTAGAATATAGATAGGAGCAGTTAGTTGGAGTTTTGAATTTAAATGTGGCATCGTGGGTACAATGTAGGATGGGCTCGGTAGTCAAGTATTCATCGTTGGCATCAGTAGAGACTAATTTTTATTCTAATGTAGTGTGTTTTATTTTATAGGTACAAAATCAAGATCTTCATCATTCTTGAACAGGGATTTGTAGGAGATATAGTCATTCCCAATGTAGGAAATTTACATCATGTCTTGTCACTCCCTTGAATTTTTGTCTAAATTGGGGAGCTTTCCATTGCTATGGTAAAAGCAGTTGGCTAGCTACTTAGTAAATTTCTAATTTAGCTCCTTTGGTTTGTGGGTAACACTCTAACCAAATTTATTGGGAAATGAAGATATCCCATCTACGTTCCAATTGGAATCATCACTTAAGCAACATGTGCAAGCGGTACATAGAGATCACTTTACATTAAAATATTTTCAATTCAAACATGCGAGCTATTCTTTTTAAGAAGGCTTCCAAATCCTTCTCTTCATAGCTTTGAGAGAGCCAAGGGTATGAAGTTTTCTAGGGTAATTCTAGAAGTGTGTTGCAATTTGTAGTGGTTGGTTTTGTAGGTAGAGAATGATTGTGGGTGCTTCTAATGGAGCAGTATATTTGAAATTACATGGTCAAATTTGCAGTGCGACCATACGAAATTCATTTTTTGGATGTCTTGAGGAAGAGTAGTTGCAAGAAATTTTTAAGGTAAATTGTTCCACTATATATTAAATTATGTCATGACTCTGTTAGGAGAGGAGGTGTTGCACACAGAGTCCCAGAGGTTAATTTTCCTCTCCAACATCTTGTCCATTTTTATTTCAAATTTTTTGGATGGTGCAAAATATACAAATTGTGCAAGATATTACAGTAAAGGTGATCAATGAAATATTCTTGGAGATCAATGTGTTACTTCATAATTTATAATAGTATGATTTAAGTCAGGGTGATGGATATATAGGTGGGGTATTTTTGAAGCATTATCTTCAAAAATAGCGCTTTGTGGATATATATGAATGCTTCAAGAAGTCTATGTTACATGATTCTTCCAGTTACATATATGGATCTCTCTACCATTATCAATTTGAGATTGGGATCAAGGTAATAACCAAATTCAAAAATAAATTCCATGTTATTTCATATCTGTGTTCACATGTTTGTCCTCAAAGGCTAGTTACAAGGGAGCTCGTGGTAGGGGAAAATCCATAGAGGAATCTAGGACATGTGTCGAACAAGAATGCGGCCCTGTAAGAGGACCAAGAGGAGAATTCAATTCAAGGTCCCTGTAGGGGTGTAGAAAATCTCTAAGGCACATTGCTCAAGAGAATGCAAGGGTTTTTTTTCTATTTTGTGTTATATTGCTATGCTTCTATGTGTGCGAATTTGAAAGAATTTATAAGATGGTATTGTAAACCCCTTTGTTTTTCTTATGTTTCATATGCATGGAGGGTCCAAATTTCTTAAAGCGAGATATTTTTTTTTTTCCTTGCAACCATATCACATGAGTAGTTGGGGTTTGGGTTGGTTTTATTTTTAGGGGTTTGAATTTTGATCATATGGGCTACATTTTTTTGACTCTCTGGATGATTGTAAGCAATGTAAAATTTGGCTATGAAGAGCATTAGACTTGATATGTAATTATTATTTTATATATATTATAAATATATATGAGTGGTTTTCTGTTTGGCTTTAAAAAAAATTGGAAAACTTTTTTTCGTATTCACCACCAAACTTTGTATTGTACTATTTGTGGTGTTCCTCCATCTAGTAGCCAATAGGGTTCAATTGTTCCTGACATTATGGTGATGTCCCAATTGGAGGGAATATTTAGTAGTCGCATCTGGTTGTCAATTTCAATTTTTTTTTTTGCTTGGCTTCTTCATTAGAGTTTCCAGATTTGCATTATTAATGTTTTCCAAATAACTCTTGTATGTAAAAGATGTTGTAAATGCACTAAAATAAAGTACCAAAATCTTGTCTCTCAAGTGTAATCTGTCATATATATTAAAAGCTTCTTAGGATTAATCTATGTATCGAGTGTCAATTCCTATATACATAGTGAATGTAGCGTTGGTTACCCATGCATTTTGATGTGATGGACTAGATACAATATAGACAATCATGTCGTGGAAGTAATCTCCTTGTATTTAGAGGGTCAAGTTCTACATCTAGAGACTTTGTACCTGTATTTTTAACTAATATTTAGTTGAGTAGTATCCAAAATTAGTGATACTTATATAGACTATGTACCAAATCTATAATTTTGAGCATTCGAGAGTATCCAATTGATACTCTTGCAATGGTCTCTTTAATTCTAACCTTATTCTTGTTGAAATGTAGGATTCATCAGCAGTTCTTCATCGAAAGATACAATTTCTTCATCTATTTTTTGGAGTTTGGACATCAATCGTTAGGAGTTTTGTTCCCAATGGGATTTATCCTTTCCTATTTTGTAAATGGGTACATTTAAATCCTCTTGCTCCATCTTCACAATTATATGCTTTCACAATGATAGATTTGCAGATACTCATGAGTTGATAGTTTCAACTCAGTCTCCATTCATTTTGACATCTTCTATAGTAGTACTTGACTCTTTATATCATTTCTTTTCATCATTTGGTAGTACTTGACTCTTTATATCATTTCTTTTCATCATTTGGAATTCTTTGGAGTAGCATTTGGAGGACTTTCCATCATATTTGGTCGATGCTCTACATTAGTCTTCACATTGTTCAACATTTTCACCTTCTTTAGTTAAGATTGGGACTCCTGGAATTGTGAGATTTGATCATATTCCAGAGACTTATTCCTTTCAAGAATTGGACTATATCCTACATGTATCATTTTCTTCTTAAGGGAGGAATGTTGTTTGATGATCTAGGACCATCTTCAAAGTTCTATGTTGAGCATCCACCATCAGTGCAGGATATTGTACATTCAGGGGGGGTTAGTTTACCTTCTCTATTCATTCCCTCTTGTGGGGGGGACAATTTTCCTCACATGGGGTTTTTCCCTTCACATTTTCTTGAGAGAATTTCCATTTTTTTTCTCTCTTTTGGAGAGGATTTTGTTCCCACTAGGTTTTCTCCTTTCCTCTATTTATGAGAGATTTATATGTACATGGGTACCTCATCAGGCCTAGTAGCTAGGACCCATATTTGCATCTTTTCATTGTATACTTCTCCCTAATTTTCACTTAAAGGGGTTGTTAGTGTGAAAGGGGTACTTTATCTAACTAGTTCATTTCCTAGCTAGTTCTCCACTTAAGTCCTCTTCACACTAGCTTAACTTTACATAGGGATAAGGTTGTTGATCTTTAATGTCCTAAGTTGTCACATCTCATTGGATGATAAAACTTGTCATAATCTGGTTACATCCTATCTCTCCCCTTGGCCTATATAACAAATGCATTCCCTTTGTAATCTTACACCATTCATTCCAATTCTCAAGCTCATAGAAGATTTGCATTCTCTTGAGAGGAATATAGTTTATTCTTTCTCATCTCTTATTTTTGTATTTGCTTTCCTTTAGTCATTTTTATCTTGGATATGCTATTTATCAAATCTTACATAATTTTTCCCACTATTTTATTCCATCACTACTCATAATGTCATTAAAACATTTAACACCCATTCTTTCCCACTTGAGGGCAAAGCAACCTCTGACTTGATCCAATGACTTACCATGATTGTAAAGGTTCCACCATACCAATCTAAACCTAAAATACACATCCCTATTCTCATCTTTCATCTTAAGGAGACTTTTAATAGATCCCTAGGCCCTCCAAATAATAGCAAATACAGTTGACCCTGTTGGTTTCACCTCATGTAAATGCATTCCATGCCACTCTTTAGCTTTTTTTTTAACAACCTCTTTTAATTTGTTCCTTATTAATACTTTCTAGGGCTCAGTTCTTGATATAGCCATGACAATCCACTTTATAGCTAAGAAATACCTTGAATTTGTAGGTCTTTTAACCACATCCCCCCTTCAATCTTCCCAACACAACACCACTATAATTTCACTGCATGTATCCTCTTCTTCTCCTTTCCATATGACCACAAAAAGTCCCTAATGAGTTTAGGCACCACGTTGATTTGATAGCTAGAAAAGAACCAAGTAGAGGCATAGTAGATAGAGTATGAGGCCATAATTTTTTGACAAACCTGCACTCTCCCAACAAGAGAAAGGTAGTTATTATTCCAACCTTTTAGTTTTTTCTCAATTCTTTTGAACATCCTCTAGCTCCACATTTCTTTTAATGAATGATTCATGGAAAATGGGATCCCCAAATATCTCACTATCTTATCAGGCCCATGCCACTACCAAGTAATCTTGGAGTACCAGCTAAGAGGTGATTGATTCCAACTAAGAAGCATAGATTTGGATTCTGACACTACTTTGTTCCCTAATTTAGAAGAAGAGAACATTTATAACCTAATTAAGAGACATTAGAGAAGGTTTTTGAGATTGAGGTTGATATAAATATGTATGGTGTTTTTGTGAGTTGAGACATGAAAGAAGCAAGAAGCAAGATAGATGCAATATTGATGCAAGTGATGTGTGTGTGATGTGAAATTGAGCAAGTAGTGCAAATTTCAGTGTTAGGGTTTCTAAAGGGAGTGAGCTAAAGGAATCCAAGATCATTCATGCAAGATTGTGAAAGTGTGCAAGAAATTGTGTTGGATTCCTTATTTCATTTTGAATTTTTCTCTGTGTAACATTCTTCTTCTATCTTCTTGTAATATTTTTATGATAGTAAGCCCTAGCTGTGAGCCTTTTTGGACAGTGTATCCTATTCTAGCACCGATCCATTTTGTACTAGTTTTTTATACTACTTATATTGTGAGTTAACTCTTACCATGTTTTTTCCCTTATTATGTTTTCCACAGAAATCTGGTGTTCTCTTGCGTATGGTGTTGTGATTTCATTTTTTGTTATCTACATTTCATGTTTAAAATTTCTAATAGAATAAGGGTTTAATGAATGTTTGTGGATATGATTAATGTTGAGGGTTTTGAAGGTTTAAATTTCTACAATTGATTCACCCCCTCTCATTTGTCTTGTTCATTTCAACACAAGTGGTCCAGGCACTAAAGCTAAACTTAAGGCTTATGAAAGAAATAGTAAAGCAAGGTATGCTCTCTTGAGTAGTCTTACAAATTTTGAATTAGTGAAAGTTATGGTTTTGAAAACTACTAAATAAATTTGGGATAAGTTGGAAAGTATTTATGAAGGATATGATAGTCAAACAAGCTAAGATAAAGAACTTGAAAACCACAATTGAGAATTTGCGGATTTCTGAAGATGAAAATATTACAAGCTATATGCAGAGGGTAGATGAAATGGTGAGCTTTATCAAAGGTCTTGGAGGAAAAGTCAAAGCACCAAAATTGGTAAAGAAAATTCTTAGAAACTTTACTAAGTCTTATAGTTATAAAAATGCTACTATTGAGGAATCTCAAAATCTCGATCAGTATTCTAGAAATTAGAGATCACTAGTATGGCTCTTTAAATGCATTTGAAATGAGAGAGCTTGGTACTAACAATGGTGAAAAAGTTGAAACTACTTTTAAGGCTGGAAAAACATAGAAGACTGAAGAACCGAATCAAGAAGATATTAATGATGTGGAGACTAAATTTGTGAGAAGGATAAGAAGAGGTATTGATAAGTATAGAGGTTAATTACCTTTTAAATGTTTTAGTTGTGGAAAGATAGGTCAATATGCTTCAAGATGTTCAAATAGAGTTGTGAATGACAAAATCAAGGAGAAAAAAGGTAAAATGATTAAGAAAAGTTATTATGTTAGAGAAGATGCAAATATTTTTTATGATGAATGCTTGTTCATGGATTTACAAGATTATTTTTTTTTTACTAACTCTGAAAGATGTGTGAAAGAATTCCCTCCGAAGAGAAAGGATAAGACTAAAGGTACTTTGGTATATGATTTTCATGCTAGATATCATAAAAATATCATTAACAATGGTTGCTCTAATCATATGAGCTGATACAAGAATAAGTTTGTTAAACTTAAAAATTATGATGGAGAAATTGTTAGATTTGGAGATGATTCAGGTGCTAAAATATGTGGAATAGGTTCAATCAATTTTGATGGCAAGCATAATACTAAAGATGTTTACTATGTTAAAGGTTTAAGGTATAATCTTGAGTGTTGGATAGATGTTAGCAAATGATACAATCTTATGTTTCAAGATGGTGGATGTGAGATCAAAAATGGGACCAAAATTGTGATTATTGTTGGAAGAAGGATAGATGGAAATGTTTATCAACTTAAGGGTGTTGATAGTCATTGCTTTATGATTCAAATTAATGAAAGTTGGTTATATCGTAGGAGCATGTCTCACATTAATTTTGACAACTTGGTGAGAATCAATTCAGTTCAAGAAGTGAGATATCTACCAAATATTACAAAGCCTATCAATGCTATTTACAAGGAGTGTTAGATTGGAAAGAAAAAAAGAAGTTTCAAAGGAAAAGAACAATCTTCTACCAGATTACTATATTTTTTTCATATAGATGTTTTTGGTCCTACAAGAACAAGAAGTCTTCAAGGTGACAAGTATTTCATGCTCTTTATTGATGATTATTCAAGGATTACATGGGTTACATTTCTTAGATAAAATTATGAAGCCCTAGATAGATTCAAAGCATTTAAAGTTATGGTTGAGAATGAAATAGATTTGAAGATAAAGTGTTTGAGATCTGATAGAGGTGAAGAGTTCAACTCCAATGAATTTAACATGTTTTGTGAGAATCATGGCATAAAGAGGAACTTTCCTACCCCTAGGACTCCTCAACAAAATGGGTGGTTAAAAAAAAAAGGAACTATTCAAGAAGTTGCAAAGACTATGATGAAAGAAGTTAACCTACCAGAAGTCTACTAGAGAGAAGCAATTCATAATGTTGTTTACATATGTAATAGAGTTCAAGAAAAAGATAATAGCACAAAGCCTCCCTATTATTTGTAGTATGGAAGGATACCTACTATTAAATACTTTAGAGTGTTTGAAAGCAAATTTTCTATCAAAAGAGATGAAAATTTGGGAAAGTTTGATGCAAGGTTTGATGAAGGAATCTTCCTTGGATACTCTAATAAAAGAAAATCCTACCGGTGCTATAATAAAATATTGAGAAAGATTGTTGAAAGTTCAAGTGTCAAGGTTGATGATTTTTTTTTTAGAGCTCAATGTGATAGATGTATATGAATTAGATGAACCTAATTGCAAACAAAAAGAAAATGATAAGGAAAAGGAAGTATATTTTGAAGAAGAGGAAGAATCTCTAGAAAGGACTCCTAGAACCCTTAAATATGTGTAGATAAATCATTCTAGATAAAAAATCATTGGAGACAAGAGAAAAGGTGTTCTGACAAAAAGGAAAGCTACTGAAGAAGAGGTAAATTTGTGTTTACTTTCTAAATTTGAAACTAAAATAGTGATTGAGGCATGCAAAGATGAACATTGGATGAAAGATATGGAAGAATAACTATTGAAAATTGAGAAGAATCAAACTTGGTAACTTGTCCCAAGACCTACAAACAAAAACATAATTGGATCTAAGTGGGTGTTAAAAAAAAACTGAATGAGAATGGAGATGTGGTAAGGAACAAAGAAAGGCTAGTGTGTAAAGGCTATTCACAAATTGAAGGAATAAATTTTGAAGAGACATTTTCCCTGGTGGCAAGAATGTAAGCTATCAAGATGTTTTTGGCTTTTGTAGCACATAAGGATTTTAAATTTTATTAGATGGATGTGAAGTTTTCTTTCTTGAATGGAGAATTGGAAAAAGATGTATACATGGAACATCTGAAAGGATTTCAGTTATCAAATAAACCTAATATGGTCTATAGATTGAAGAAAGCATTGTATGGATTAAAACAAGCTCCCGAAGCTTGGTATGCAAGGTTGGATAAGTATTTGTTACAACAAGGATTCAAAAAAGGTACCACATATAGGAACCTTTACTTTAGGGTTGAAAAGGATCAAATATTGATTGTAGATGTGTATATTGATGACATAAATTTTAGAGGAAATGTATCTATGTGAAAGAGGTTTGCAGAAGAGATGCAGAAATATTTTGAGATGTCTATGTTTGGGGAGATAAATTTCTTTCTTGGGGTACAAATAAATTAGGAAAACAAAGGTATATTCATTTCACAATCAAAGTATGTCAAAGAAATGTTGAAGAAGTTTAGAATGAAAGAGTCTAAATTAGTATGTACTCCTATGGTTATTGGATGCAGGCTGAGAAAGAATGATGAATCCCCTAAGGTTTATCAGAGCAAGTACTAATCAATGATTGGTGGATTGATATATCTAACTGTTACTAGACTGGATATCATGCATACAATTTATCTTGTGGATAGATTTCAAGAAGATCCTAGAGAGTCACATGTTGTAGTAGTGAAGATGATATTTAGATACTTAAACGACACTTCAGACTATGGCTTATGGTATCCAAAGGATACTAACTTCACATTGAGTGCTTACATAGATGCATATTTTTTTGGTTTTTTGGATGACATAAAAATTACAAGCGGTGGTGTATTCTCTTTTGGATGTAAGTTTGTAAGAAACAAGATTTAGTATCTTTTTCTATTGTAGAGGCTAAGTATATTACAGAAACATCTTGCTACACACATGTGTTATGGATGAGGAAAACATTGAAGGATATCAAAGTGGTGTATGATGATCATATTTCTATCTTTTGTGACAATACAAGTGTAATAAACATTTCAAAGAATCAAGTGATGAATTCAAGGAAAAAACATGTTTCAATAAAATATCACTTTCTAGGAGAGAAGGTTGTGGAGAATGAAGTGAAGCTTGAATATATGCATATAAAGGATCAAATTGTTGATATATTCACTAAGACTCTTCCTAAGGATACTTTTGAGTATCTCTAAGAGAAGTTGGGGTTTATTTCCCCCCCTTCTTTGAACTAGATGCATAAGGAGTTCCATCAGTCCAGCGGATCTCAAGATTCTTTTTTTTTCTAAATTGATGTTGGTGGCTACCTCTTAGGGGGAGTAGGTAGTGGTATTACTAAGTGGTATAGGTTGGTGTGTGCTCCTAAGGGGGGGTATTTAGAGAAGGAAAGGTGTTGCAAAGAAATTGTAAGTAGTTTGTCTAATGAAAAAGAAAAATAATAAAACATTACAAACATTATGTCCTTTTCCATTGATATCAAAGGGGGAGAGAGAATAATATGAAAAATAACAAATTATCAAGGGGAGAGAAAAGAATGTGAAAAAGAATAAGTAATAAGGGAGAGAGAGAGTCATGAGAAGTGATGTCAAAGGGAGAGAGAACAATGTATAAATAATAAGCTATTAAGGGGGAGAAAAGAGAAAATGAAATTGGTACAGTATAGAGCTATTGTGTCTTTGATTATTTTTGACATCATGTGTTTCCATCAATGAAAAATGGGGATATTGTTGCAAGTATGAGTAGTTGGTATTGTTATTGATGTCAAAAACCCTATGGTTTCATTGATGTCTATAGTTGAGTGCATGAGTGTAGTTAGTGCTTTGATTAGTTGCATTATATTTTCATTAGTAAAGCTATTGGTGTCAACCTCTAATGTTTCTTTCATAAGCTTCCATCTATGGTTGCAGAAGTATTGAAGATGATGAGGATGTATCTCTGGTGCTTGGTTTCCAAGTGCTTTTAAGAAAATTTGATAAAAAGAGGAAATAGTGTGTTGCAGTAGTATGCTAAGTGACAAAGTTGTGTTCTAGTTTTTCTCTACATTTTTTCTAGGTTGAATATATTCCTTTTTAGTTCAAATATGTTGATCAAAGGTGGTCAAAGATTCTATATCCAAAATTTGGTCTTTTGGATTGATGTGTAGAGAGAGATATGCTCACCAGTGTGTGAAGTAGGTTTGTAGTGTTTCTTGTAGTGGTATTTGGGAGAAATGTATTTTCTTAGTATTTCTCTACAAGTTGATGCTTGGTCTTCTAGATCTAGGAAGTTGTTCATATTTTTTATATCTTTCATAATTCAAGAGTGTTCAATATTTGGTGTAGTGCAGAGAAAGTTTCATAAGTCAATGTGCATGGAAGGTAAACTGGGTGTTCAGGATGAATGTGTTTTACTAGTGTGAGTTGGTGTGAATAATTTGTTGGATCTCAAGTGGTTCATGGATTGTTACAGATTTTCTAAAAGCATTTCATGTGGTCTGCATATCATCTTGATAAAAAGAGAAGTGTGTACTTAATTGATTAATGGTGCTTATCTGGGTAACGACTGACCTCAGTGTTTAGACTACATGAGAAGGCATATAAGTATTGATGAAGGAGTAGCATGTCATGTGAGAGTTAATTTGGGACCAAACTATGTTGTATCATGGTCCACTTTAATTCCTATACACCGTGGGAATGTTTAGTGGTGACCTATTTTTGAATTTATAAGTGTGTGTCCAACTTGAAGATGTTTTCAAGTCGTGGATGTTATAAATGCAAGTTGATTTGATGTGAGATGAAGTGTATTGTTGTGTTGATATTTTTGATGTGAAAATCATAGTAGTAGAGTGTAGAGATGTGAAATGTAGTGTGAGTTATAATGTGAGATTGTTGGATGCACTGAGCAGAAGGTGTCTTGATCTTTTTGAGCTACAGATGATTTGGAGGTGTTGTGGTGGATTCTTTTGTTGCTATGAAAATTTTATTATTGTAACATTCTTTCTTCTTTCTTCTTTCTATTTTGGAAATGAGCCTTTCTCCTTTGGGTAGTGAGCTCTATTGTATTTAGTGTTGATAATACTATTATGCCTTGCATAACCACCCCTTTTTTTTTTTTGGTCAAAATGGGTCCCCCTTGTGTTTGTTTGTCCGTGGTGTTTTTGTTTGGGTCTTAGGAGTTAATATTTTTCCTCCTAAGTCTTTGTTTCTTTTGTTTTTGTAGGCTTGGTATGTGGGCCAGAATCGGACTTATAACATTGCAAAGTTTTGGGTCAAATTTTGATTTTGGTACCAATTCCATTTCTTTCCTTGTTGGCTTCTTTATTTTTTTTCTTGTCTTGGGATCTTGGGTTTGTTTTCTCCCTTGAGTTTTCTTTTTTTTTCTTCCCCTTTGTGATTTTGTTCCCTTTTAGCGGAAGCAAAGTTGGAACAGAAACTGGACCCATAACTTTGCAAAGTTCCAGATCTATATTTTGTTATGATCCCACTCCCGTTTGTTTGCCTTGTTTTTTTTTCCTCAGTTTTATGTCCCTTTCAAGATCGGCTTCACTCTAGTCTCACTTTCCTTTGTTCTTTCTCATTTGTTTCCCTTGTGTTGGTGTTTCTTCCCTTTGTCGAGAGTGGAACTAGAGTGGAATCTAAACGTAGAACTTTGCAAAAGTTCCAAGTCCGTTTTTGGTTTTGATCCCACCCCCATTCCTTTG
This sequence comes from Sequoia sempervirens, assembly GCA_007258455.2. Classification (NCBI taxonomy): domain Eukaryota; kingdom Viridiplantae; phylum Streptophyta; class Pinopsida; order Cupressales; family Cupressaceae; genus Sequoia; species Sequoia sempervirens. The sequence goes on along the minus strand of VDFB02013982.1, from coordinate 44,603 downwards.
TTTCCTCTCCCCTACCATGGGACTAGATCCATATCCAAAATGAAATGTGGAACTTGTTGATGGTGTTTTCTACACAGCAACAACTCAGACAAGATACAGGTCTCCTATCTCTCTTGAAAGGTAAATCTCTATCAGCAAGCCTCAAGAGATAACCCCAAGGTCTCTAATGTTAGGTCTTGAAAATGCTGGTAATCACAAAGGGACCTTACTGCAAGCAAATGTTGAATTCAAGTTTATCAGATCTATAAATATGGTGATACTTCAAGGTGTCCTCAATTTGTTTCCTCTACTTATACACCTTCTTTAAAACCATTTTCCTTATTTTCAAAACTTCAAACCATTCCCAAGGTTCTGCATCTTTGGAGGAAGAAATAATTCCATCACTTACCAATTTATCTTCAGTGTATTCCTTGATGATTTTAGTCTTCTACAATAAGAGATCCACATCCTCTTTATCATGAGCTATTACATTCCTTAACCAATCTATTCACCTCATAGCATCTCCACCAATTGAAAGGATGTCTTTGGTAGCATTGTCTCCCTTAGTTTGCACTCCCTATAATCAGCTAATTGTGGCATGAGTAGTAGCTTTCATTCTTTCTAGCTCAGTTATTGTTTCTTGTGGCAGGAAGCTTGTAGTATATGATGAGGATTTGATGGATTGCAAAGGCTTCATCAAGTCTTGCAGATATTTCTTAAGTTTATCATTCTCCCTCTTCAATTCTTGCTTGGTTTGCACCTCTTTCCTCAATATACCCCAGGTTATAGTGCTAGATCCTTCATATTCTTCAATTTCTTATTGCATGGAAGTAGGCCCTAAGTTGATAACCTGCATAGTGTAATCACTACTAGTCACATCATCCCTATTCTTATCAAGAGCAGGAGTAGCAATGTAAACCACCCTATTATTTGCCTCATCTCTCTCAATCTTTGAAATAACCCTGGCCTTCTTTGTTTTACCTTTCCCAATATGGGCCAATAAGTCATCCCAATTTGGGAGAGTGTCATCCACTACAACCTGCTTACTCTTCAACTCTCTATCCAACCAAGAAAGCACTGTAGAATCTGACTGTACACTACCTTGTCCAATCGTATCTTGATGAACCCTGGGTACTTCTTCATTCAAATCTTTCTTTTCAGGGATCTCTTCAACTTTATCTTCTTTCCCCTTGTCATGTTCTTCTTCCTCATGCACTGGTGAAGGAGTTCTAACTGGCACTTCCTCCCTCTAAGGAGGTCTATCCTCTTCTCCTTCTTGATCTTGATAATCCTTAGTATCCTTGGGTTCACTTGGTGTATCATGAGCTTCATGAGAAGGATGGATATTATCATGCTCAGTGGTAGGAATAGTTGTGGGAGCACTTTTCTTTGGTACACCATCCTATGAGACAAATTCCTTGATTTTCTCATGTACACCTATGTATTCTCTCCTAAAATCTCCACATTTACTACCGATGGGTTAACTTCATCTCCTACCTTAGAAGTTTCCTTCTCCTTCTGTGATAGCCTTACTATTATTCTTCTTTTAGGCATAGAAACACTAGCCTCTTTGCCTTCCTTTTCAATTTCATCCTTTGCAGCTTTCTTCATCTTTGAAATATGTTTCCTCTTCTTAGAAATGGGCTTTCTTTATCTTTTCTCCTCATCCACCTCTTTCGTCTGAACATCTTTAATCTTTATCTTGAAAGGGGAGCTCACCTTAGTCTTACCCTTAGGATCCTACTCTGTTGATTCCTCGGAAGTGGAATGAGACTCCAAGTCTCCCATCAAATCATAGGTGTATTGCACACCCTCACTCTCCAATTCCTAAATCTTGTGCTTAAGCTACAATTTTGTGTATTTAATCATTGGAGTCATGATATGTTCTAACTTTTTTTTCTCTTCCTCCGGCTAGTCTATCTCTCCAACTGATTTATCTTTCATAGCCTCATAGTCATGGCCCTAAATTAAATCTTCATCATCATCTATCTGATCTAGGATGACCTTAAAATTGTATAGTCTAATCATGTTAATTGGTAGCCTAGATAATTTCTTCTTTTGAATCTCAAACTCATCTTTGCAGTTAACCTAGTAGTCCTCTAGGTCATCCTTGTGAATGTAATCTCTACTAGCCTTCTTTTGGGCTTCACTAGTTCTGTCAAACCTGGACCTTTTAGAATGGAAAGATAGGCCTAGAGTACTCATCTCCTCTTTATAAAAGTGTGTTGAATGTGTGGAAGGGTAAACCTCATTGCTACCTACCCTGAGGGGAAAATCATTTCCAAATCCTATTTTATGCTTCTCCTTCTTCACTATGGCATCAAAGTCACATATTTTCCTTGTGACTTCTAGGAGTATGAGGTGATCAATAGGATACCTAGGAAGCCTGTAAGGAGCCCTCTGGCAACCATCTATCATTATGTAAGAAAAGGTGGGAAACTGTATAAACCAAGCTCCAAACCTTTTGACAACTCCTTAGCACTGCCAACTATTCTAACATGCTCTGCACCTTGGAGCAACCTAGTGATGTACATGATGAATGAATCATTCACCCTTCTATAGTTTGAGCTACATAGATGTAGCTGTGGATAGACTTCATATATTACATCCCGCCCAAAGGTTCCTCAAGTACTCAATCCCTTATATGGATGGAACCCAGCCAAAGCATAAAATAGGTAAGAAGTCATATGAAGCTCTTAGTCTACAAGACATTACACAGTTGATCATATATCATGGAACTTATAATTCCTTCCCAGTGATAGTTTGTATTTTGTTTCATCCTCACTATGACAAGAAACATCTAGTTTTCAAAAAATCTTGCATTCTTCAAACCTATTACCCTGCTAAGTAATGTGATAGCATCATAGTACTCTAGTTTGAATTTTTCCCTGAATAATTGTTTTGGTGGCTTTGATATGTGGGGTTTAGGTTTCTCCAACCAAAAATTGACCACCTGTAGAGCCTTGCTTGAATCATCTTCAAAATAAGTTTTAGAAACCTCCAAGTCCCAAGCCAACACATGAGATTTGTCAGGCATGTTAGAGGCTTGTGCTATAGATACAGGAGAGAAATTTTCAAACACCCTACCTTGAGGACTAATCACCATTTTTGTACCTCTTTCATAATGCCTAGCACACTCAAGCACTAACTCATAGAATTGAATCATAGGAGGAAAACTAGCCACATGAGCCAACCCTAATTCTATCCATCTTCTAACCAACAATGGAGGGTTCTGTTATGCCATAATTGCCTTGAATTCCTCAAAATCCCATCTACCTACATTGGTGTCACCTAATTCAGTCCAGATGGAGGAAAGCTTGGACTCAAGAACCTTACTCTTTAGGTCAATCTTGATTCTCTCTACTTCTAAGACCAAAGATCCTTCAGGACCCTAATCCATCTGTTTGCTCCTGGTTCCACTTGAAACTTCCTAACTTGATTCATCCTGCAATCAATGAGAGACCACAATGAATCCTCTTCACCACATTATAATCAAGGTTAGTTCATTATAAAAATCATGCTTATTATTCAACAATTCAAAAATCATGATTAAAATCCCTTAAGTCATCATAAGGCAATATTCCTTACAAATCTAGCATTTTCAGCCATCCAAGGAAATTAAGGTAGAGAGGAATTTTGGGGAATTCCATGCTAGGAATATTTTAATGAACATGGCATAAATATCATAAATTTCTCATCCAAATGAATAAAAGAAGCATGAATCATCTCACTAATTATTCAAGTTCATCATGAAATTCCAAGACACATAGCATTCAATCTGTTTATCTCTCCAATTCTTTAGATGGTTGAAATTTTAGGAAAATTCATCAGGAGAGGAAATCCATGAGGTAGGTACAATTCCGAGTTTTTGCATATCTTCAGGAAAATGAAGGGAGGACAAAAAATTGGGGAATTTTGGTAGTTAAGGAATTCTGTGAAGACTTCAAAATTTTGAATATCAACATTTCTTCGTGACCTCACTCAAATTGATTGAATGATCACAAATTTGAGGACTTAGGCTTGAAGCTAGCTTGATTTGAGCTTCTTACAGATCATCTTTAAACTCTAAACTTATTTCAAAGAAAATCGATGGGAATTGGTGATGCCCTAAATTTGAAACCCTAAAATTTTGCCATGAACACACAAAACAAGCTTAGACTCAACTTACTCACTTTGCTAGGTTTTATAAAATATCTTCATGGCCTAGAAAAGAAAGCTATTTCATAATGAAATTGAAACATGCATACAAACTCCCTTGGGGTCATCAATCTAGCAAAATCGAATAACCCTAGCCTCAAGATGCTCAATGGAAAACACACAGAAATCCAAACTTCAAGAAAACTGAAGACACCAAAGAATTATTCACATTCAACAATCAAAAGCAAGGTGATGAATACATACCATTGATGAAGTGAATTTGATTATAACAATGATGGGAAGCAAGCTTTGGTGCCCTAGCGAACAGTAGCAACTATGATGACACCCCACAAATTCACCACCAAATCCAGGAATCAAAAAATTCAAATGCCAAATCAAACCAAGTACTCGTGATCAAGCACCTTAGATCCATAGAATAAAAATGATAAAACTTATTGGCACAAGAATTCCTCAAAATCGATTAAATACATGCTAGAGAAACTGTACAATCAAGCATTAATACAGTCAAAGAGACAACCCAAACCAAAACCCAGGAATTCAATGAGGCGACAAAAATTTGGAGAAATAAAACCAATACAAAATTCCATGAGATCTTAGAATTTCTGGATCGTAGTGTAAAATCAATCGCCACCTAGTTTTCAAAGTATTTGGGGAATTCTGCCCAGAGGGAATTTTCCCAAAAATAGCGAGAAACCCAAAATGAGTCCAAAACTTAAGATTTTCAATAAATACCATAGAGGGATCATGAATGCAGGAAAGATAAACATTCAAGTTCATGCTAAAGAAGTAATTCCTCAAGATCAAAGGGCCCAAACCACCAAAAAATGAAAGAAAAAGAGGCTCCCTACTTTCAACGAGGCGTGTGTGCAAAAACTACACAATAGAACTTTACAAAGTTCTTGGTTCTATCTTGACTCTACTCCCACTCCCAGTTTACCTCTGATCTTTTTCCTAACCAACCACAATAATTACAGCCTCCTCACATGCATGGAATGGTTTTTTAAACCTTAATCAAGGTTATTTGGCTCATTACAATTATCTAAAGTGTCTTAATGAGCAAGAGCCGAAACAACTTCAAGAGGAGCATGAATTGGTTGTGGGAGAGCATTCATGAGTGGATTCCTATTAGTTTTCAACCCTTTTTGGTTGTGTTTCAAGGTAGGTGGGGTTTCTCCCATTCCCTTTTGTGTTTTCCCATTTTTTTGTTTGGTCTTTTCTTCTTGTGTTTGCAGGACTTTTCCCATGGATCTTTGCTTGCTTTTGTTGACATTTTGTTTAGGTTTTTCTTCCATTTTCTCATTTCTCTTTTTCTCCCCCTCATTTATTTTCATTGGTCTACTATCATTTTCTCCATTCTTGGTGGAAGTTTCATTCCACTGTGCCCTAGTTTTGATTAGGGCTTCATTTTGAAGGGTTCTAGATGGTTCAAGTTGCTTTAAATCTTTCTCTAGACCCTTTTGATCTTATGTCTTTGTTGTTCTTGTGAATTGGATTATGCAATTTTGATGCTTTAGTTTTCATTTAGGTTGATGGGTCGTACAAACTAGGGTTTGCATGTCACCCATTTTGCATAAGTTCCCTAAGTTGCTCAATCCCGGGCTCATTTGTCCATGTGAAGTCAAGCTTAAAATATGCTTTCATGTGCCTTCTTTTAACCTGGGTCCAAACTAATGTGGCCATGTAGGGAGAATTCGCTTAGCCTTGGTAATCTATATCCAAATAGGAGCTAGAAATGAGCTCATCCAATGAACATTCCTGTAGGAGTCTAGTTCCAAAAATGATTCTACCTCCGATGGGTTCCAATTCTGATTCTGATCCCGCCAGCCTAGTGGGACTGGGACATCAAACAATAAGAAATATTGGAACTTTTGAAATTTCTAGTTTCTTATCTGGTCTTTGTTCTAGTTCCAATTGTGTTATTTGTTTCAGCTCTCTAGTTCCTAATCTACTCCTGGTCCCACTCCCGACAAGTTTAAAATTTTACTAAGTATGGAGGGCTATCTAGGGAAGAATAGAGAAGTATGAAAAGGTAGTATTGTATGATGATTCACATGCCTTTTGTTGATCTAATCCAAGGTTGTCTTGTAGGAGTAAATCATGTTAGGAGCATCCGAAGAGATTTCACAAAAGGAAGGGAAAGCTGCAGAAATCTCAAAGGGAGTTAAGACAAAGAAGATAAAGGTGGAGTAGCTACCTTATACTATGAGATATAAACACTAGGATGCCACTCCTCTAGCCATTTAACTATGATGAGTTGATCATAGATACTTTCTTAGAGGAAGTGATTGGGAGGACTGAAAGAATAGCTCAGTCCAGACTAGGACATGTCACTCTCTTCCCTCTATCAGTTCAATGCCTGAAGCTCATAATAATAGCAATAGGGGATTACAATCCTGCATGAAGGTAGTGTGTAGACCTCCAGGGGAATGTGACAATTGATCTATCTCCACAAATGATGAGGTTCTTGTTCAATGCACCTACCCCTAAGAACCCCAAGCAATTTAATGAAGTAGAGGCATTGCAATTATTCAATCAAGACAAGGAAACTAATAGGTCCCATATGAATAAGAAATGGTTGAAAGTCAAAAAGAAGTATTTGGGAAAGGTTCTTGAGCAACCAAAAAGGGGAGACTTTAAAAAGGAAATTGATGACTTAATCATGATGCTTTCCAAGGTGTTTGGAAAGAAGGACTCTACATATTTTAAGGAATGGATGTTTCCATTAATTGAAACAATTTTGAATGGTAGACAACATTTTTATTGGGACATGATCTTGTTAGATAACTTGCACAATTAGATGCTCAAGGTGAGGCAAACAAATAAATTCTTCATGACCTCCTATGTTATATGTTCAGTTGCACGGATGGGCATATTCACTAGATTGAATGCAGAAGGCATATTAGGCGAAGCTCTAGGACAAAAGAAGGCATGGGAGCACTATGATTAGTTGACCTAAAAATCATTCGAGCTAGATCATAGGAGGGTTAATGATCCATTTCTTTAGGTCATTATTAACCAATTGACAAGAGATGTTGGATATAGGATGAGTAGGGAGGCTATGGCCTTCATTTCTAAATGGGGACATTGGTATATCCAGTACCCCAAGTTCTCTTACTTGAGGTTGGCAGGTTTTGATGGAAATTCTCATCGACTACCAAGATGTTGCGGTGATAGGATTGTTCTTATGGATTTTGTATATCAAGCTATGGGATTCAATACAAATTTTTCCAATAAACATAAGTCGATATGCCACAAATTTCCCATGAATTTGGGAGAGTATTGTTTTGTTCACAATTTGGCTTCAAAGGAAATATGCGAAGAATTAAGTTACTTGAAGTCGAGATTGTATACAGCCTGGAAGTACTTTGACCTAGAACATGAGATGAATGGCTTAGCCCCCACCATTTTTGATAATCACTATAACTTGTTAGAATATTTTTGGATAGATTTGCAAGATGAATATGATGTTAGGAAAATAAACTATGAAAATCTCACCATCCCGCAAATGGTTGAATATGGGGAAGGAAGACATTCCTAGAACACTATTAGATGATGGTGTAGTTTTGGACCCTGATTATGAAGTAGAGAATGTAGGTACCAAGAGCTTGGACCCAATAAATTGGGATGAAGAGTACTTTATTGATATTAAAAAAATTTCTAGGATACTGATGGATAGGAGTATCCAATGGGTGGTAATGAGAATAAAGGAGCCAGAAGCTCAAACTTCTAAGAAGAGAAAATTAGGGGTTACCCAAGGCTATAGGAGAAGAAAGAAGAGGACGGACCCTAAGGACCAACTAGAATATTATCCTCCTAGTCCTAGAAAGGATGTTGATCCAGGTGTACCTGTTCAAGATACCCATGAATCACAAGATGTGGAGACCAAAACTGTAGGAGAAGGAACCTAATCTCAACCTTCTCTCCCAGAAGAATCTACTAAAGAAGTACATGCAGGAAGCTCCCATGAGCAATTTGAGACTCTTAAGAAAAAAGAGGTTGAGATACATGATATAGACACTAATTCAGAGGCCACATAATCAGATAATGAGCCTCTAGTAACTACACCTATTGAAGATGTTGAAGATGTTGAAGGGGAGCATGGCCTAACCCCAGAAGATCAATGGAAACTCTTTGACGATGAAAAGGAGGTCGATGCCAAGGCCAAAGCTCATGCACTTGCAAAACAACAAGACTTGGAGGCTAGATCCAAAATTGAGGAGCTAGCAAGGCAACACAAGGAGAAGGAGGATCCTATGCACTAGCAAAAAGAAACTGAATGGAAAGCTAATGAAGAGAGGGATAATTTGGATCTCCTATGGCAGATTCATGATCTTTAAGAGGAGAAGGCCCAAAAAAGGAGAGAAAAGGAAGATCTGGGCCAAAGCCAAAAAAATTGTAGAAGAGGCCCAAACAAAGAAAGAAGAAGAAGAATTCCTACTTAAGAGAAAGGAGGCAGAGGAACAAGGCTAACATGAATGGGAAGTAGCCAAAATTTGGGAGAAGGTTAAGGAATTGGAAGAACAAAGGAATGATATGTTGGAAGAAAGGAAGTTGGAAGAAGAAAGGGAGAAAGTTGAAGCTGGTAGGCTAGCTAAAGAGATGGCGAGAAAAGAGCAACAAGAGGTTGATTCTCAACCTAAGGTAACACTTTGGAAACCCTCTTCTTCTACTCTTCACCACAAGTTATTACTCCTCGCTGCCCAAAGACTGGCTCAAATTGGAGGAAATAGATAGTCTATCCCCTAAACTGGGATGATATGATGAAGGAAATTGAGAAGGAGAGGCCCAAGAAAAAGGCTTGAGTCCTTCATTCTACCAAATTGACAGATGTTGGGGAAATTGTGGCTAAGTGTTCCATTCCCATGGTTGACAAAGATAAACAAGAAATGCAGTTAAGTGATTATCAACTAGGCACAGTGAACTTGGGATCCACAAGGAACCAACAAATGGATCTTATTGATATTGTAGCATCCTCTACAAATCAAGGATGATAAAAGATAATCAAAGGAAGGATGAGCTCAAAGCTTAGTGGATCAATTGTATATGTTCTTGAAATACTTGTCCTCTCCTATTTCTTTACAATTTGTTGTGCCGAGACACCAATTTTTCTAAGTAAGAAAGAGGTTGATGACCTTGTGAAAATGAGAAGCAAATTAGGGATGTTGGATAGATGGCCTGATAGGTTGAAATAAGAGGTGGAAGAACTACTTGTTGAAAGTCATAAGGCTCATAAAGTTGCATGGGAATCAGTCAATGACATGACTCCATATGTCAAGACCCTCTAGAAATAGGAGGAAGAATACATAGAACATGTGAGGAGATTGAAAGAAATCGATAAGCTACCTCAATAAACACTTCTAGAACAATCCATCCTTGAAGAAGGTAATGTGGATTTTATTGAGAAAACTATTAACATTATCAAATTTTGGTCTTCATTCATTTTTACACATAGGAATGAAGTGCAACAGGCTAGGAAAGATTTAGTAGATCAAATTGTGGAACTAGAGGCAATTATAGCCGTGGTTGTGAATGAAGATATCCTTGTAAGGGATTGTCTCCCTCTTGATGAGCTTAGGAATAAATGGAATAATAGAATCTAAGAAGTAGTATAGAAGGGGAATGATGGTGATGATTTTCTAATAGATAGATTCATGGATATAAAAGAGGTAGCAAAGGTTACTTGGAAGGAGCTTGCTAAGCTAGAAGATATGCAGAAGTTCACCTCTGCCGAGTTGAAAAGGATAAAATTTGAAGAAAATTGGGTAGATGGGCCAGATGTAGATATACTTAAATAGGTATTGGATAATTATGATGAATACCTACTTGAGTAGAAGATAGATGAATGAAGTGGCTATGGAATATTCTTTCTTGAATGAAGCATCGAATGGCATGACTAGTTGGGCAACTTTCTCTCCTACTTTTTTGGGTCATGACACAAGTTCAATTGAGGATTCCCAATAGTTTGACCTTCTCCATTTGCATGCAATTTTTTGATAAAGAGTCATCAATTGTTAACTGAAGATCATAATGGATAGTTATCTCATATAGCTCCAATTGCTCCTTGATTTGTGGATCTTAATTTTTGATGAGAGGAATTAGTGCTAAATTGTCTATATGTAGAATTTCTCTCCATATTGTAAAGGTTAGCTAATTGAAGTCAAGATTGGTTGCCTAAAGAGAGATATAGGATAGTTTTATAGTTTTTAGAAGTTTTTATAGTTTATACAAAGATACTCAAACATTTTTTTACAAGTTTTAATATAGTTTATGGTAATGTTCAGAAGTTTATTAGTTTAATGGTAATGTTGATGAACAATAGTCATTTGTATTCCAGTGAGTTTTGTTGAGCAAAAATTTCTCTTATTTGATGAAAATAAATAGAATATTCTAAATCTGAGACTATTTCATTGAGTTATTTGTGAATGAGATATCTTTATGTTTATTGATCTATGAATTCAAGTAATGAGGTGGTGATATGTTCTTGTTTGAAAATGACGTTTTAAAAAAGTGATGATGAATGGTTATACATTTTGAATTTTCATTATTAATGAATGAAATGGTATATATTACTCTATGGATTGTATCATTTTATGGTTTTAGTTGGTTAAAAGGAATTCTCATTATGAAGTTTATATGTCTAAATTAAAGGAAATCTATGTTTATGCTTTGTTTTCCTAAGCTTTGTTCTATCTTTTGTTGTTTATTTACACACCCCCAAATGTTAGATTAATTCATATTATGCATTTTGTGCCCTTTACCAATAGGCCCCTTGAACATTAGAATTGTATAGGCCATTGAACAACAACAACACAGTTGAGAACCAACTACAAAGACCTTGGAAGATGGATAGTTTATATTATTTTCTTTTTTCAAGAGAAGTAGAGTAGGAATATTCTATTTTAACATTTTTGTGTTATTTTTGACCATCAACATAATTGGTGCTAGAAGGAGGGCCTAGAGGAAAAAATAGGCTTGACTCAGGTCCTTTTTAGTGGAAAGGTTTGAAAGAGTTCTCAGATCTGCTACAAATCTAGAACCGTTAATTGAACTCCAGACCCCTGTTAGGCCCAAAGCCCATAGAGTTTTGATCCTACCACTATTAACACCACCACTTCTCCACCCGGGTTTCCATCAATACCATAGGTGGTACAACCAAATTCACCACCACCTATGGCCTTCTATGCCAATATTCCTTTGCTACTAGGAGTAATTCCTGGTGGCATACATGAAATGCCTAAGAATCTAGAGAAATTCTTCCCTAGGTACACTCATGGGGAGTAACGAAGTGCTAAAGAGCACATACAAGGATTTAAAGATTCCTATACCCATGCTCAAATTTCTCACCATGATGTTGCATGTAGATTGTTTCCTTATTCATTGGGAGATATGGCTTACAATTGGTATCTGAATCTATCCACTAGATCAATCCTAAGTTGGATGAACTTAGAAGATGCATTCATTAACTAGTTTCAAGTTTATGTTGACGCTACAATCTTATATCATCAATTTTCCACTATCAGGAAAGAGCCACATGAACCGTTGCCCCTGTTTAATACTAGATTCAAGAGGATGTATAGGAGATTACAAGACTCATACTTGGTGGCTGAAAATATTGCTATCCAAGCTTACCTAAATTCCATAGATCCTTTGATTGGCATGTTTTTGTAGAGAAAATACCTCGCACATGGCATTGATTCTCTTTCCAAAGTTTATCTCCTGGCTATTAAACTGCAGTAGCAGATTAGTTCACAATTAGGAGGTCTAGGAGGGGTTTTCCCTCTAGGATACTCTGAGGTTCCCAATCCTACCCCGCTATTTAATACAGTCTTGAGGATGTCCCACTCTGCATACGGACCTTTAGCTGAGCTACAGGCTCCATCTCAATAATTATTCTTTAGTGGCCCAACTCCCGACTCCCTCCAACAAGCTCAAAATTCCCATAATCACATTGGAGGGTCTAACCACGTGACACATATGTTAGCTACAACTATTGCAAAAAGTGAATGTACTTCCCATTTGACAACCAAGTTGGAAACTCTCAAGAATAAATTGTCTCAGGTGACTAATGATATGAGACAACTCAAGTACAACCCCCCTCAAAATCAAAATCAAAATCAAAATTACCAAAATCAAGGAAGGTATTCCAATCATGGTAATTATTCCAATCAAAACCAAAGGAATTTTCAAAACCAGAATTCCCCCAATCAAAATTACCAAAACCAAAATAGGGGATATAACTAGCGATCCAATAACAATAGGAAATGGAACACTAGACCAAATAATGGGGGAGTTTCTCATAACTATCAAGCTGGTGAGGATAAACCACACACTGCAAATGTTGCAGATCTTAATTTCATGACAAATTGGTGTAGGTTGCATGACATTGCAGCACATTCTGAGGTTAATTGTCCCAAGATGGAGAAGATGGTTAAGATTGCACAAGATGATGCTCCATTACAAGGTGATCCTAACAAGAATGGTGGATCCATAGATACAACCATGGCTTATTAAATCTTTGACAAAGGATCTCCTTTCCCCAGGAAAGAGGAAAATGAGCCAAAGGAAGATGTATATAACACACAATCCTTCCAATCCAAAGGAGGTCATTTCCTAAGGAATTAGAATAAATTCCCATTCACCACATCTACCCCTCCAAATACTATGGTTCCACCTAACCAGAGTGTTGACAACAACCCACCTCCACCAAAAGGCCCACCTAAATTTCAAAATAAAGGTAACTCATTTTTTGTTCCTAAATATCAGATGAAAAATGACATAGAACTTGATTTTATTTCATAAATGCAAAAACAAAAGACCTCGTTATCATTCTTTGACATCCTGAAGTAGTGCCCTGCCTAATGTGACATCATGTTGAGAGCTTTGGAAGAAGCAGATTAGTCAAAAGGAAAGAATAAGGTGACTCCAACCAATGAAATGAATGCAGCTTTGTACAAGAGTAAGACAGGGACCCCACCATTCCTTCTAAGCCTGAGAATCTTTGGAAAGAATTTCCATAACTACCTCTTGGATTTCAGAGCCTTAGGTAATGTCATACCCCTTTCCATTTGTAAAAATTTAGGTTTAAATTTGGTTCAAACTCATAAGAAAGTGATACAGTTAGAAAGAAATGAGCTTAATGTGGTAGGGGAACTAAAAACCATTCATGTGCAGGTTGGATCAAACCCGCGGATCTAGACCTATATGGATATCTAGGTAGCTGATATCCCTGAGACATATGGCATGCTTCTAAGCTAATACCTAATGGAAAGTATTGGGGGTTACTTATCCTTATACTTTTCACACATGTGGCTACCATGGAAAGGGGTAGAAACACAAATTAGGATTGAAAGTGAGCCTCATCTCAAATATATGATCACTGAGTATGATTGTCCTAACGAGGTAGGCTTATTTGAAACTAAGATAGGAGTATATAAGAGAGAGGAAATCATGACCTTTTCAATGTTCAATCCTGATAACCTACAACATTTAAAGCACAGTGACCCAATGACAACCATCAACTAGCAGGTTTTAATTAGAAAGTTGCAATAGGATAGGCTAGTTTTGGGAGAAGAGGTTGATCTATGGAGTCTGCTACTCCCTAACTAGTGCAAAATTCATTACCAGAGTCATTATGAATTGACATGTCAACCTTGTGTAGACATCCTAAACCATGTCAGTTAGTCAACAAAATCCTACGAGTTCCAACCTGAAACACCCCTGAATTAGTTTTCCTTTGAGGCTAGAGATGCCACTATTTTGACATGAACCAATAATACATAGGAAGAAGGCCTTCCCCCAATTGGACAGACTAAGGTTTCATGTTTTTCCTTGGGAAATGAGATTGAAAAATCTCATGAACTGTATGATACACCCACCCCTACCAATCTTCTAGTTCCAAAGGGGTTGCTAAAACTAATAACCAATTGTAAACCCACTGATCAAGATCAGATCTAGGAATAAATGTTTGCATAGGTCCTAAATATGAGTGAAATTTCTGATGATCATTATTTAGACCATTCCCCATGTATAGAAGTCCTAAACCACTCTAAGTCGCCACCTATTTCTTGCAAAAAATTACCTCTGGCTCACCCTAAGAAAGAAACCCCAACCTAGGATCAATTATGGATCATCAAATCTGATGGTTCCAAGTCTAAATCAGGGAGTGGAGCTGGAGTTGAGCTAACAAACCCAAAAGGGAAAACATACTTTGCTTCTTATAGGTTGTAGTTCAATTGTACCAATAATGTGGAAGAGTATGAAGCATTGGCTAGAGGATTGATGTTTGCACATCAAAAAAAGGTTACAACTCTAACAGTCATGGGAGATTCTAAATTCATTATGAATCAAGTTCGCAATCAATACACATGCCATAACAAGAGGTCAGATGCATACAAGAACAAAATATGGAATCTGATAGAAGACTTTGATGCCTTTGAGATCAAATTGATTCCCAGAGAAGATAACTAGAATACAGATGCACTTGTTGTTGCTAGTACCTTAAAACCCATGCAAGATTCTAAGTTGAAAATATTTTCAATAGAGTTAGTCTCAATCCTAGCCATTCCTGACAACATCAGGAATTTCTAGGTCTTCAATGATGACCAGCATATACTGGCCTTCTTGGCGAGCTCAGACATTTTTGAAGGATAGATTATCGATGAATCAGACATAGATCAAGGAGAGTGGGATCCATAAACAAGTGATGTAGAAAGGATAATGAACCTAAAAACAAACAACATTCCTAAGGGAATGGTAGCATTTGAGAGGATCTTTGACTTTGATCCTTGAGCTCGTCAAAAACTACCTATTGACACTGATGGAGGAAAGTAAAAGTTAGTTAACTTGGTAGTTTTGGGCCCTGAGAGGAATCTATTTATTGGAAAACCTACCCCAAACACATTCGGGATAAAATATTGATAGCATTGAAAGAAGATATAGCAGTGATTGCTTGGGGCTACAAAGACTTGAAAACTTTTGATGCTTCGGTAATAACACATACTATCCTTTGAAACCTAAAGTAAATCCTTTTTCACCAAAAGTAGTGCCCAGTGAATGCGCTAATTGAACCCTTTCAAAATGAAGTGAAGAAGTTGTCAACAAGGATAATCTTTCCAGTAAGGCATTCTATTTGGGTTGCTAATCTGGTTCTTGTGCATAAAAAGAGTGGAGAAATCAGGTTATACGTTGACTTTAGAAATCTTAATAAAGCTTCAGGGGAAAATTATCCTCTTCTTTCCCTTGATGAGGTGCTGCAAATAGAGAATGGTTCACAAATGATGTAATTCTTGGATGGATATTCAGGATACAATCAGGTAATGGTCAACTACAAGGATAGGATGAGACTTCCTTCACTACCAAGTTGGGGACATTTTCCTATCAAAGGATTCCATTTGGTCTTATCAATGTTGGGGCCACCTTTCAGCGAGTGATGGATGTGGCATTTAAGGATTTGGTAGATAAATTTATTATTATTATATATGGATGATTTGGCTATGTTTTCCAAGAATAGAGAAAACCATGTTGTAGATCTGTCAAAGGTCCTTCAAAAGTGCATAAGTTATGGAGTCTCCCTCAATCTGGAAAAATGTGTATTCAGAGTTTCAGAAAAAGCATTACTAGGCAACATAATATCAAAGAAAGGAATTTCAATTGACCCATACAGAGTGGCATCCATTCTGAAACTGACCGTGCCTAGTAGAAAAAATGAGGTGAGGTCCTTTTTCGGGAAGATAAACTTTGTGCGGAAATTCATAACTAGGTTTGCAGAGATCATCAAACCCCTCAATGAAATGATGAAGAATGGTGCTAACATCAAGTGGAGCAATGAGGCTAAATCTGCATTCTTATAGATTAAACAGTCTATTTCAGAGGAACTAGTTTTAACTAGCCCTATTTATTTGAAGCCTTTTTCTATATACTCTTTTGCATCTGACCATTCTTGTGGTGCTATTTTGACATGGCAAAATGGTGAATGGGATGAAAGGTCAATTGATTTTATGAGTTCTCCATTCAAGAATGTTGAAGTTAGATATCCACCTTTGGAGATACAGGATTTTGCACGGGTGCAAGCTATCAAGAAGTTCTAGCACTATATCCTCCACAATCAAATACTACCATAGTTCCTGACCCTGCTTTAAAGTCCCTTCTTATGCAAAGTGAACTAGGGAGAGACAAGGAAAGTGGATGGAAATCTTACAATAATTTGACCTTGAAATCCATTGGATGAAGCTAGTCTGAGAACAAGGCTTTTCCAAGGCTATGACATACATTGATACTAAGATTACCTATCAACAATAGACAATACAATCATTTACAGGTGATCCTTGGTATGCTGATTTGATATTTTTGTTACTAAATAAAAAATGTCCAAACAAAATGAATGCCACTCAAATGAGAGAACTTAGAATGAAGATTTCCCACTACATGCTTAAAGGAGGAGCTTTGTACCAAAGAAAATTTGAGGGAATCTATCTACACTTCCTTGATCAACAGCAAGTGAAACAAGGCATAGTAGAATTTCATGGCAAACATGGTACTAGACATGGTTCTGTTGATTCCATGGCACACCAAATTCTGAGATCGGATTACTACTAGCCCCATGTGTTTTGTGATTCTCACCAACATGTGAGGACATGTCATACATGCCAAAAATTTTCATCCAAGGAATGCAATCCAACAATTCCCCTATAGCATGTATATGAGGTAAGACCATATGCCTAATGGGCATTAGATTTTGTTGGGGTGATTAACCCCAACTCTTCTATAGGTCACAAATTTATTTTCACAGCAACCAATTATTGTACACTAGACTGAAGCTTAGCCTTCTAAGAACAACACCACTGAGGTTGTCATCAAATTCCTTAATGAATGCATCATTACGAAGTTTGGAGTAGGAGTATTTCCCATAATAGTGGTTTACAATTTTTTGCCAAATTGGACGAAATATATTTTAACTAAATCTTCACATTCGGGCACCTATAGCGGCTAAACTGTGAGGGAATTTTAAGATGGTGCAAACTAGAGTCTCATCAAATTTTGTTTTGTAGATTCTAAAATATTTTTTCAAAATTTCTGGAATCAAATTGCACTTCTTTTTCCATCTCCCATGAAAATTGATTTTTTAGAAAACAACATTTTTCAAAAGTGGCCTTCAGGTATAATGCATAACTTTTTTCCATGAAGGATAAAATTCTAATTATTTCAAATTTAGATTTTTAACTATGATATCTAGTGCTTCCACTTGGTTAGATAGTTTTTATTGAATATTTTTTCCTTAATCAAGTTTCAAAATCAAATGAATTACAATTGGACATCGCGATCATTATAACTTTTTTGTATATGTCAAAATTTTATTTTATTTTTTTGTTGGATCAAGGACTTCAATATCTGTGCACTCATATTTTTCAATTTTTTATTTGATAACCTTCTATTTTTCCACATGTGAACAACAAAGAAATTCATTTTCGATGAAAAACCTATGTTTAATAAAACTTTAAAAACAAATACATAACAAAACCAAAACATATTAAAATTATATTCATTGGATAGCTTTTTCTAAGGAATACCATAATCATTTGAAATAAATTTTAAATGAATTCATTTGATCCCCCAAAAGCTAAATCAAAAGTGATTTTTTATCAGCATTTTGATAGGTGTAAAGGAGACGCATTTATAGGTATGGTTTAAAACTAGTGAGGTTCTATCGAAGGGGGTTTGATCTAAGGTGATTTGATCAAACCCTCTTCAATTGGAATCCTTAAAATGGAACTTTTAAGGATTAAATCATTATATTTTCTAAAAATATGTGATTTTGCTAAAATCCATTCCTCTAGAATTGTAAACCACTAATTATGAGATCATTTTGGGCATGAGCATAAAATTTTGTTAAAATATTCTACTAATTACTACCCACAGGGGAATGGAGTAGCTAATTCTATGAAAAAAAATATTTTGGAAGTGACCCATCAATTTTGAGGTGTGTTATAGACTTATCTTGCACTCTTAGGGTTTTTCACCTAAAAGGAGAGAGATAAAACACCAAAATTGAGGTGGTTCACTCAAACTAAGGAATTTATGATTGAATTATAATTAAATGGAATGATTTATATGTAGCTAGGTGAAGAAATTGATTGATTATTTATGTAAAACTAATGAAATATGCAATTTTTGAAAACACAGTGAGGTATGCAAAAAAGAAATAAAAGCACGACCAAACATAACAAAATTGAAATAAGTTGAACAAAGTGAACCTAGAAATTGAATGCCAAATCTGAAAGGTTTTTGAAATTGGTAGAAATCATTGTAAATCACTAGTGCGACTCATTCGCCACTGATGGCGAATTAGTCCTCCTATTGGTAAAAAACCTGAAACTACTTTCTGACTGTCGGGAACTAGATTCTGACAAAATAAAAAATTTCAGCCCTCAAGTGGGACTCATTGGCCACTAATGGTGAATAATTCCTTCTCCAAAATTTTGCAAAATCAAGGGTTAATCTTGTACCTCCATATCAACACTTGTCTTGTCAGGTTGATGGAATCAAATCTGTAGAAAACGGACTGTAGGTTGTCTCCAAGCTTCAAATAGGGTTTACTTGACTTAAAACACTTTTTTGACTAGTTGAACACCTTTCAACACCTATTTTCTTGAAAAATCTACATACAAAAGTCTACAAACACACACATGCAAAAGGGGGAAAATGGTTAAGGGTTAGGGTTAGGGATTTTCCTTGGTCAAATCCCACTTTGGTAATCAAACCATTAATGAAGAAATGAAATGAAATGAAATGAACAAGGAAGGATGAATAAACAACATGAAAATGTTTAAACTCACCACAACCTTGTTGAAGAAATCTAAAGATATGTCAATTGCTTCTCCAAGATGCTTGATGTTTTCTTGGTTGAATGATACAAAATGCTTGAATGAACTAGTGAATTAGTGAACTTGATGAATGGGGATTAAAATGAGAAGAAAAACACTTATTTATACACACTTATGCCCTAATAACCCAATAATACCTCATCATAGGCTGACATAAAGTCTTTTTGAATAAAATCCTAAAAGAAATTTTAAATTATTTTGAATTTGGAGCCAAGCGAGACTCATTCGCCACCCATGGTGAATGGGTTCCACCTTAGGCTTGTAAGTGGGTGTCAAGAATTAATTAGTATTTAATGTTGTTTGTCAGGCTTCCATTCAAAAATACACTTAATTAAGACTTATGAGTGCATAAAGGGGTCATATAAAGCATAAGAAAGGTGTAAATAGTGATAACAAGCCTAGAAAAGCATGAAATCTGGTTTCATGACTTTACAAAACTTGAAAATAGGACTTGATAAGGGATAAAAAGGTGATTTTTAGATGAATTATACTAAGAAGAGTCTAGAAAAGTGTAGAAATGTGTTACAACACTTCACAACACCTTCACAAGACATCATAATTTGAATATTTAGGACTTAATGTGAATGCACAAATCACATTACAACATTAAATAAAAGAAAGATAAGTCAAAAATCATAGCAAAAAGACCTAAATAACCATGAAAATTTCAATGATCCATTTTTCTATGGTACATTTAGCCCCCACTTTAGTGAGAGGATTAACTTGCTTCAAACTCACAGTAAAGTAGCCATGCATATCGAGAAGGATTCAAATGCACTTATGCTAGCAAGATGGAATGACAATGATAAAGAGGGATGATCAAGCCCCTAGGATGAAGATACCATGGAAAAATAAATATAAGAAAAAAGTAACACAAGTTAAATAGAATGAGAGAAGGGAGATGAAAAGGAAAATTCAGATCTAGCTTCAATCATTTATTCAGCTAGTTTTGAAGTAGATCTAGTCTGTTTTTCCAAAAAAGAGAATGCATACTCACTCTAGGCTAATAGAACCCATGGCAGTCTGTCAGGTGAGAAGCCCCAAAAGGTGAGAAACATACATTAGTTGGTATGCACTCACAAACACATAGGTGGCTATGGGGAAAGTCGTGCCACTAAATGGGCTTCCCGCTCAACCATACTAAAGTTATACCTCCTGATAACTTTAACAAGGTGCCACGAAGGAAAATGTTAGTTCATACTTCATGAGACAAGCAAATATACATATGCTTAGAACTCATGAACAAACAGGATGGTACCACAGGCATGCAAGCTGCATTATGCAAGGTGGTAAAATGTAAAATGTAAAAACGCAAAAACATAACATGTAAATAATGTTCAAAGGAGTCTTGTTAAGTTCATGCAAAGTCTATCACTTAGGGAACATTGTGTCTAACTTCTCCAAGAGAGGACCAATCAAAGAATATAATATTCACAACTTAGGGGATATAGTGTGTCACATTAAGCCACTAAGAGGAATGTAATATGCTAAGATAGATCACACTTATGAAGGACATCACACCCAATTCCATCCACAAAGTGACAAACACATCGTATGAAGTGACAAGGCTACACTAAGAACCAAGAATGCAAATGAATGATGCAAATGTATGCCCCCCACTTTAAAGGAATTGCTACACACCATTCTGTGAGCAATTATTTTAAAGTAGCAAAGGAGAGATACAACAAGAAAGCAAGACATGAGATCCAAATTGGAAAGCCCCTATGTCAAGTCATATGTTTCTGAGTAAGGCTGCTTCATGTAAATGAAAAGGAAAATAAAAGAAATGGGAGTTTCCCCTAGAAAGGAACACACCAAACACATAAGGGATCTATGGATTTAGGGTCAGTATGTTTGTTACTGCAATGTTTTGATTAAAGAGCTTGAAATTGTATCATTTCCCAAAGCACATAGAACTAGAAGAATGACACAAAGAGAGCGAAAACTAAAGAAAAACAAAGTCTATTTTGGGTTAACATTGAAGAGAAATTGTGGTTTCAATGCTTTGCATCATCCCCAAAAGGAAAAAATAAAATGAAAAGAAAAAGAAAAATCTTTTGGGTCAACATGAAGGAGACATTTTGGTCTCAATGCTTTGTGTCATCCCCAAAAGGAAAAACACAAGAAAAAGATAAAGGAAAAAAGGAAACAGGACCGATTGGGTCAAGATGGAATATACATAGTGTGTATCAATGCTTTCCGTCATCCCCAAAAGGAAAACAAAAAAAAAAGCTAAAAGGAAATGTATGACATATAGAAGAATTGAGGTACAAATAGAGGAAGTGTACAAAGAGAGAGAACATCAAATGCACATTATGAGGGAACACAATACACACATACAAGCACCCCAAAGAAAATAAAAAAATGAAAAGAAAAATGTAAAAAGGCTAGCAAGGTGAATACAAATTAACCATCTAATAAGTTGTCAACCTCCCAATCATGTTTAGTGTATTGCGAGGGTAGTTGTCTATCTAAAGGAAGAATTGCAAGTGTCGAACTAGGAGAAGTGCAAGGTTATTCACTTGTTGTGAGATATTTTTCATTTAAGCTCATGGAAGAGGAGAATAAAGAATTAAAATCATTATGCACCTCTTCATCTATTTTAGAGGTTTCCTCATCATCATCATCATCTAGATTAATTACGAAGGGAGGATGAAGGGTAATTTCCAAGGAAGGGTGGATCAAGAGTTGTGGCTATTGTATCAGATCATTTTTTTAGGATGGTTGTAATGTATTGTCTTGTGGTGAGTCAGGAGGAGGAGGGTGGTTAGGTATGTCTTCTTTCAAAGGAGGAGGTTGATTTTCTTTGTTGTTTTAATTTTACATTTGATGAGCAAAGAGATGACGATGCCTACTCTCCCTAGCACCACGGTTTCTTTTAATTTTATTTTGAATTTGGTGAGGTGTAAGAGTGGGTTGATCCACCATAGGCTCTATTTCATCCTAAGGGGTATAAATGGAAGGAACCGAAGGAGATGGGTCAATCATTGTCTCTTTGGCTTTGTAAACTTGTTTAATGCAAGGAGGTATGTTGGGGTTGTTTTTATTATCTCTTGGACGTTTAGATGATGAAGGTGAAGTTCTCATTGTTGGTTGCTCATGAGTTTGCATTGTTTGTTCAGGGTCAGACTCATGCTTAAGCATTATCTCATCTAGGATAGGAGTAGTGGAAGTGGACAGGGACATGTGGCGAACAAACAATTCGGCTATTCGTTTTGCTTTGAACTTTTGATAGGAAATGAAAAATAAGTTCTTTCAAGGGGTGATGGGTTCCATAGGTCTAGGCCAAAAATATTCTAAGGAAAAATTACCTTTAAAGGATAGTGGATTAAAGCCACTATGGTGTATGGTAAATATTTCTTTGTCATGTAAAAACTTAAAACATTTGTGAACCACTAAAGGAACAACTTTCATTGAGAGAAGCCAAGGATGACCTAGCCACTGACGAAACTAATATGATTGTGGAATAATAGAAAATGTTACATCCAAATTTTTGGGTCCTATCTATAATGGGAGTACGATCGATCTGATCATAGGGCACACAAAACTAGTATTTGTTTAAATCCATGGGGTTGGTTTATCATAATCATCTTGATAGAGATCATGTAATACTAAAAATTCTTTTGTGATCACATTCTCGCCACAAGAGGGATCTATTAATATCCCATTGGTGGGCTTATCATAGATGTGGACGACTCTGTAAAGAGGACCATCGGGAAGATTTTAAGTATGTCATGAGAAGAAAAGGTAATATCAAGATATTTCTTGGTTGGGCCCTTACGAGGGACAACATCTATCGTACCCACAAGTTCATCCATAAGATTAACTTGGGTAACATTTGGAGTAATAGCATGTTGTTCATTATTAGTATCAATGTTCATCACATGAGTTTTTGAAGGTTTTCTAGCTTTGAAAAATGAAACATTGTGTTTAGGCATGGGGTTGGTAAAAATTTGTAAATTTTGATTGGGGGCTGCAACAGACTTATTGCCTTGATCATTGACACCCATAATGGAAAAACGGCCTGAATCAATGAGGTCTTGAACCAAGTGTTTGAGATACTTACATTGTTCAGTGTCATGTCCATTTTGGTGATGAAAATGAAAAAAAGAATTTTGTTTAAAGGCTTGGTGGTATCAAGGGGTTTAATGATAGGCAAGGTGATCATCTGTTGTTGTAGCAATTGATTCATTGTGTTATGGAGAGTATCATGTAAGGGGGTAAATTGTCTCTTCAGGTTGCCATAGGTAAAGTGCAAGACTGCTTTAGTGACTTCCGCTTGACTCTGAACAGGTTGGACTGGTTGTGGAGGGGGGTTTAACTGTAAGAATCCTTTGTTTGGTTTTCTGAATTTTTGCACATTGTTTTGGTTTCTTTGTTTAGACTTCTCAGCTTGGTTAGGAGTGGAATTTGAATCACAACTAGTAACCAAGTTGTGATAGTCAAGAAGGGTTGTACATAAATGCATGAACGAATGAAATTTCATCATAGTCAACTTATCATGAAGGTGAGTGTGCAAGTTTTCGATAAACATCTTTTGAAGATGTGAATCAAGAATCTTGACATCAATTTGAGAGTACAATGACTGATAACGTGAAATGAATCAGTTACTTTTTCATCAGTGTTTTTTTACATCTCATTAAATCAACCATTGTCTTTTTAGGAGTCATATGGACTTGTAAATGACTTATAAAGGCATCCACAAGTTCATTAAAAGATTGGATTGAATCATTGGGTAAGTTTGAGAACCACTCCAAGGCAGTGTCCTTTAAGGTCCTACAAATTTTTTCGGGCTAAATCATCAAGGATAAAATTATTGCACAATGTTGTATAGGAATTAACATGATTAGTAGGGTCTCCTTTACCTCCGTACTTCTCAAACCTAGGCATCTCAATTCCTCGTGGCATTTGTGTTCTTATGATCTCTAGAGATAATGGGATACTATGAACATGATATGTGGGTGGAGCATTTTGACTTTGGATAATGGTGGATATTTTTTGTTGCATGGAGGAAACAGTGTTAAAGAGTTGTGTAATGATGGGGTCAGTGTAAGTGGTATGAGGGGGAAGAGAAAATGGTGATGGAGTGTAGGTAATGTTAGAAGTGAAAGGAACACTAAGAGGGGTGAAGGTGGAAGAGGGAAAATTCAATGCCACAAAAGAACTAGGAATGCTAGTCGGAATAGTGAAAGGAGTCACATGACTAACCTGTTGCATGGTTGTTGTAACTTGAGGAGTGGTATCGGTGGGAATGGATGTTACGATTGAAGGAGGAGGAATGTGAAATCCTTCTTGGCTAACCACAATGTTTGTTGGTTGGGGAGTGGAAGGAACATGTTTGTTATATATCTCAACAATTATTTTCATAACTTGTAATCCATCATCACTTTCAATCAAGCAATGAAGGTTTTCTTTGGTAGGTATGGTATTGGGGGAAATGTTTTCAAGGGATAAATCTTGTTGCAAATGTGCAAAATCCTTGTGAATACTAATGAATTTTTCTTGTAGAATTTGATTAGTTTGTATGTCAACATGCATTGTATGTGAAGGTAAAGGTATACTAGTGGTAGTATCCATGCCTAATGCACCATTTTCCATACCAAGAGTAGGATCTCTTGAGATCCCAAGGTCCACAACGAAAGTGCTATCACAAGAAACCATGAGTCTAGAACATCATCTCACTAAAGTATTATCAATAGAGCACCAAACACTCATACAAGTACCACAAAAGATGGGGTGAGTGAAAATAAAAACTAGGAATAACAAAATGCTAATGATGGAAATTATGTAAACTAAAACAAGAAGGCAGTAACAAGAAACAAAAATGCAGGAAATACTGTGAAAATTCTAGAAATTCCAATGTAGAAAATGCAACTAGACTGATTCACCTAGGGTGGTGAATGAGTCTAGGTATGAGAATTTTTTTTGTTTTTCAGAAAATTTAAAATGATTTTAATGCTTTTTAGATGCAAAATGAAGATGCAAATCCAGATTTTTAGTTTTTTAATGATTGGATATGCAAAAATGAAGTCTATATGAATCTTTCACTAATGCAATTTTAGAAACCCTAGGATACAAAAAAAAAAACCTAATTGAATGTTGATGCAAATGACACCTAGCATGCAATATGCAATTGAAATAAAAAATATAATGTGTTCAAAATGTAGGTTCACCAAAATGAACCATCAATTTTGAGGTGTGCTATAGACTTATCTTGCACTCTTAGGGTTTTTCACCTAAAAGGAGAGAGATAGAACACCAAAATTGAGGTGGTTAACTCAAACTAAGAAATGTATGATTGAATTATAACTAAATGGAATGATATAGATGTAGCTAGATGAAGAAATTGATTGATTATTTATGTAAAACTAATGAAATATGCAATATTTGAAAACACGGTGAGGTATGCCAAAATGAACTAAAAGCATGAACAAACATAAACATCATTATTGATATGTAAATATCATTTATTTAGTCTATCATTGCATAGTCTAACAAAATAAAGATTATCTTATCTTTTAGTAGCAGGTAATGAGTTATTAGTTACCACCATAATGCTTAAGATCCCTTTTGTAAATAATGAAAAGAGTGGTTAAGTTAAAATGAATGATTAGAGAATTGAAATAATGTCATTTTTTAGGGAATATCTTCATGGTTGTAATGCTAGGATTAATTGTTTGTATTAAGCAATGTGCCTTTATTATTGTATTAAGTGTTTATGTAATTGTTAAAGTTGGATATCATCTTTGTAAAGTATGTTCAATTTTTTTATGCCATTGGGAAGTGTGTCTAGTATGTTTTTTTTCAGAGGCCTAGGAGGGGGTATATTTGTATGTATGGTTCTTATATTTGTTTACCCTTAGAAGTGGTTTGGATATGTTTTTGGCCATGGGTATTGTGTGAAATGTAAATCTTAAGGGTGTTTCCCTCCTATCTGTGTATGGATTCATGATATTTTTTAATGATATTCTATTGAAAGGTGTGCATCTATGTATTGAGTGAAATGCAAGCCCTAAGTGTTGTACTACTTGGTCATGATGGTTAAATTGTGGTTATGGATTGGGACATGGGTTCACATTGTCCTAACCAATGTTTATGTGATTGTGATAAGTGTGCAAGATGGACAATGAATTTCTTTGTGAATGGTTTACTAGTTGCAAGTAGGGGGAGTGGCTCTCAATGGGGACCAGAACCCAAAGTGGTGTCAAGGATAACCCATTGGAGGGTTTCTTAATCCAGTGATAACTTTAATAATGAATTAGGGGGATGGGTAGAATTCACATTAATAAAGATAATGTATGCCTCACTCATGGCTCAAGTGCTCATTTAGGCTTGAGATGAGATGGGAAGGCCTGGAATGGAAAGATCAACTGCCTTGTTCTCATGAAAGGTGTGTTGGTTCTACATGAGTTTGTATGGGGGACAAGGATTGGGAGAGGCTATCATAATAACCCAGCATGGGGGTCAGGGCCTTGGAAGATCTACCAGGATAACCCATATCAAGCTATGTGATAACACTCCTCCCTATTGCAATCTAGCATTCCCTATTTTTATTTTCTCTTTCTGTTGTGTGAGTACCTTTGGAAGTGAAGTGTGTTAGTGATGTTGGTGTTGTTAGCAGTGTTGTGTTGGAGTCGTGTATAGCCCTTGTTTATGTTAGCCTATTGCTTTCCTAACTATCTATTGGATGTGGGACCTTGTGTTATCTCCTAGCATGGGGGGTGGACCTCAGTTCCACATGGTCAGGAGGTTGGTGCTTTTTCTCCATTGGGTTTTTGTGTTGCATGTTCGTGTGCGTGGGGATTGATCATTACACCGTGGACTCTATTTATTGTTCTTATTTGAGAAAATATTCCATCATGTATTTGCATATTGGATTGTAACTATGTTGTATCACTTAATGTAATATGATATAATCTTCCTACTTGTACTAGGAGAAGCATTGTTGTAATTATTGTAATGATGTAACAATTATTGATGAATTCTTCTTGTAAAGAGTATTGTAAAGTAATGGATCATTCACATATTACTTATCTAGAAAATGATCTTTTAATGTTGATTATTAGTTGATACATTATGAAAGTAAGTAATATAGGTTTATTTAATTTGGAGCTTTAAAATGAACCTTGCATGCTATAACGATCATGTACCCTTTATCATTGATGAAATGTTTCTAGTAATCTTGATTGTTGATTTCTAAGTAGTGCAGATGAGAAACCTTAGAGGACCTATGAATAGTTTATCATGTTATGTTATGCATTATATAGCTATTTGTTTAAAAAAGAAATTGTTCCATTAATTTTACTTAGTTTAGTGTTGTCATTTGGGGTTCCTTCACGAGGGTGTTACACCTAGTATCAAATCCCAAGTTCTAACACTAGGTACTCTAGTTTCATTTGAGCCCATTACGTTGTACTAGTTTCTTGGAATCTTGAGATTATGCTTTCCCTTTTTTTTCAATCCTCGCCTAACAACCTTAGCCTTGTGGGGTTGAGGACAGACCTGTAGTGTAGTATGGGATGCATCAAATACTCTTCCCATTTATCCAATGGTACAGAAGACCAACCATGGAAAGGATAGGACCCACGGTATAGTGTGTAATGCACTGATATTCTTTCTATCTGGGATGCATTATGGATGTGTTAGCCATTGTGATGTTTTAGTCATCCATTTTTATTATGTTATGTGATGTATAATGGAGCTTATCACTCAATGTTTTCTAAATATGTTGGAGCCCATGGGCATTCTACAACACAATAGACTCACCCTCAGGGGTCAAGACATTGAGTAGCTAAGGATCCAATGGGATCCTAATGACGAGTCTTCAGCCACTAGGGAGGATGCATCTAAGATGAGATATTGGTACCGATTCTTGTTTGCAGGATTCTAGGAGTAAGCCTAATTCTAGAGGGGGAGGATGTAGTGCCTCTCATATCCTTTCCTTAATAGATTGATAGTTGATCTATTTTATGATGAGACATTATGATGTTAGACTTATTGCTATGATGATGCCATTGATGACACTTTTGTTATTTGAGGTTTTATGCACATGTTATGTATTTGATTATCTTATCATGATTGTTATATGATTATCATGTGATTGATCTTATCTTGATTGATATTTAGCTAGTTTTTATATGATTTGATTCGATTACTAGATGTTCTTACTAATGTGATTGAGTGTAAGGGATAGTTTCGAATCACTCACTTGTGAGTACCCTGTGACATTGTGATTCCCTTTCATAGTGTGTCTGTGATATGTATATGTATGCACAACCATTTTTTGTATTGTAGGTTGCAAGTACTAGGCATCGACTCCACTTGAATTGGAAAGTCTAAACGTGCCTTGAAACCTAATGGATTAGTTGATCAGAGATAACACTTGGTCCCCTACCCTAGCGATCATGCTCGAAGAGGATGAGTATCTAGTCTAGTATTTTGTCACTATCGTCAGTATTGTGAGTATGGTTAGTCAATGTTTCTTGAGGTTTTTTTTTTTACCCTAGATAGTGGTCAAGTAATCATTTGAGTATTTGTTTTTATTTAATTTAGAATTGTTTGATAAATGCCTATGGTTATTTTATGCATTAAAATAAATTGTTAAATAAAAAGGGGTATACTTTGATAAATAAATAATTGTAGTGAATAATAAAATAAGTTGATAGTGTAATGTTAAAATTAATAAATAATAATAATAATAAGGTAATAAATAAAATATTATAAAGTTGGGTTATAAGGTGTGCATAGACATTGGGTAAATGGGTTTACCCATTTGTGTAAAAATTAAATATCTATCATATTATATTGTTAAGATTTTAATTAATTTAAAATCAACTATTATGTTGTGATCAGAAGGTTAATTTAATAAATTAAAAACTAACCTTAATCTATTATAAAATTTGGTTAGGATTTCTCGTACAACGACATTCTTCTTCTTCTTGTAAACACATTGGTTTTGGGGATTTCACATGGGTCCTTTTGGGGAGGGTTAGAGTTTGGCTTTGCTCTTGCCAATATGTATTTACATGGAAGTTATAATGCCTAATCAATAAACCCTTTGTGTGCTTATTTTGCATTCATCGCAGTCCATGGATTCACATCTCTTTGAGTCGCTCTACCAAATAGTTGACATGATTTGTCTAAGTGTCCACATCTTTCATACTTTGTGCCTTGGTGGGTGTCCATAGGATGATGAAAAAACCCTATATTTGGCACAAATAGAGAGGAAGGAATGGTTGGTGGTGAAAATGGGAGAAAGAAGGGGAAAAAATGCAGAATCCAAGAGAGCTATCACATGTATGTTTTGATGCCACACTATGGTTTGAGTTAGGGAAAATGTTGTTATTTTCTATCTCATATTTTTTGTTCACAGAGTTAGCTAGGAATAAAGGAGCCTGAGTGCAACCACTTCTTCCTTGTATGTCAATATTTTTTATTCTAAACAATGAGATAAGTCTTAAGTACAACCTTTCCATATTGTAGTCTCCTTGAAAACACTAAGGTAGATTTGTCCTCAATGATTTATTTGTTCTTCTTACAACATAATATATTCTTCATCTATTATCTTTTCTTATCACAATATCCTTGTCTTACACTCTATAATGTGGAACCCATCGAACAAACTTGGGTTTCTAGGAAACCATCTGCAAGCTGAGACATATTACCTATACCCTCTAGATTAACAAATGATATGTATCTATCATTGTGTTTGTTGAATAATCTCATGATGTACAGGAAGAGAATGTTCAAGCTCTGTGTGTATAGTTCAAGCCATTTGTTATAGAAACCTTTTTTGTTGTAGCAACTAGGGAAGTTATGACTTCATCGTATTCCAAATTACCTCCACCTTTATGCTCTGTAGGATGTCCATACCCTATTCAAAAGTGTCCATTTTGGTATACATGGGTAGGAAGCTGGGAAAGGTTGTGGAAATTGGCTTTACACTTGTCAATTATATTTCCTAAAATTTTCTTAAGCATTTTCAACAAATGCTCAATGCTTGCACATATTCCATTTTGATTTATATTTGTCTACAAGGCTTGAATGGGTGAGTTTTTTGAGTTTTTACAGCATTCTAATTACATCCATTATAAGTTTATATATTAATCAATTCAATATGAAATGGATTATCAATTAATTGGATTATATCATGGGTTCATAGAGCATATGTTTTAGTATTATAATTCAGCAATAGCTTATATTTTTGTCCCTCTAGGTTCTTAAGCAACAACTTATCCATTTTGTGAATCTCCACCAATCATTGTATTCCATATGATCACATTTATTTGAAGAGCTTTGTCAAATATCCATGTACCTAAGCTCCTAATTGTATATGCATAAATCATGATCGCATAAAAGCTACTAAAGAGTCTCAAAATTGAGCAAATTTCCTCAAAATTTCCCAACTATAGTGCCCTAACTTCTGGAATGCATGCACTTCATATCTTGATCCTAACCCACCATGATTGTGTCATTAGTTATCCTAATTTAATTTGAGTTGATAAAGTTGTTTCCATTTCACTCATTTTGGATTTAATTTTTGTTGTCAACAAACAATGGTGTGTAACCCTAGAATTGCTTCCCAATGCTATATCTAGTCAATTCCATATTCCTGCCTCATTCCACATGTTTTGTAGTACTTAACTAGCAAGGCCTCTCTGCATGAACACTTATGCCAAGAAAAGGCTTCGTAGATTAATTTCAACTTTCAATACCATAATGGTGTAATCAAATATTTGACTTGCTCGTTATGTATATCATTTAGTTTGGGTCCCTTTTACTTTTAGACATTACATTTAAATTGACCATTTTGATATATTTATTGACCGCCAAACTTAAAATGTTTTTTATGTTATATTGTTAAAGTATTATTTTTTTTAACTTTATTTGAAATTATTTTTCCTTGATTTATTTGTGGTTTTGGTTTTATTTATTGGATTAGATTGAATTTATTATTATATCTTTCTATTATCAAATTCAAAATTCAATTGATGAAGGAAAACTCATCATTCTTGTTGAAAGTATTATATGCAAGTATAATATATTCTATTATAGGATAGATTAGAAGAGCATTTATCTTGTTTAATTTTCTTGTTCTATTGTATGAGGAAATTTCATTTCCTCTATTGATATCAATTTTATACCTTGTATAACCTTAGATTAAGTGTAACATAGTTTACTCCTAGTCATTTCATTGTTAAAGTTTTTAATTGGGTAGTTATTATTTAATTGAGAATTTAATTTGACAAAGAATTGTGTATTTGATTAAGTAAGTTGCTTTATTTCATATATGTATATAACTGAGAGTTAGGGTTCAATAAATAGATAAATGAATTTACATGTACCTAGCCTTGTTCACTTAAAGGTTAAACGATAAAGTTAATTAGATAAAACTATGAATGTAATTATAATTTTAAGGGTAAGTCAATATAATGTGAGGGTATAATATTAGGAATAGTTTAATTAATTTAAATGATTCATATTAAAGGTAAATGATTTAGATTACTCTTTGTTGATTAAATAATAGGCGAATATTGATTATTGTTATAATTATTCAATAGTTGATTAGTAAAATTGCTAGGTAATTTAATTAATTAGAATACAGATTATAGTTATTTTCAAATATAATTATCTGTGGTATACTTTATAATATAGGTATTCTTTGAAAAAAATGATATGCATTCATTTATGTTGGAATAAAACTCAGTTAATGTAATAGTTTGTTCCTTGTTTAATTATTTGTATTTATTATCTCTTTTCTTACTTTTGTGATTGTGATTTTAGATATTTGATTTGTTGTTCGCATATTCCATTATTATTTTCATAATCTTGTGTAACCCTTGAGTGTAGATAGATAAGTTTGTTAATCTCATTTATTAAGTCTAGCAAAAGAAAGATTATCTTATCTTTTAGTAGCGGGTAATGAGTTATTAGCTACCACCATAATGCTTAAGGTCCCTTTTCTAAATAATGAACTATGTGGTTAAGTTAAAATGAATGATCAAGGAATTAAAATAATGTCCTATTTAAGGGAATATCTTCATGGATATAATACTAGGATTAATTGTTTGTATTAATCAATGTGTCTTGATTATTAGATTAAGTGTTTATGTAATTGTTAAAGTTGGTTGTCATCTATCTAAAGTATGTTCAATTTTTTGTGCCATTGGGAAGTGTGTCTAGTATGTTGGTTTCCAGAGGCCTAGGACAGGGTATATTTGTATGTATGGTTATGCTTCCACTCCTGCTTTACCTCTAATGTGCACTGTGGTTGTGTACTCGCCTTCACTCTGATTCTGTGCCCGACGAACCACATTAATTGCAGCCTCCTCACACACGCAAAATGGTTTTTTAAACCTTAATAAAGGTTATTTGGCTCATTACAATTATCTAAAGTGTCTTATTGAGTAAGAGCCAAAACAACTTGAAGAGGAGCACGATTTGGTTGTGGACGAGCGTTCTTGAGCAAATTCCTATCAGTTTTCAAACCTTTCTAGTTGCATTTCAAGGTAGGTGGGGTTTCTCTCATTCCCTTTTATGTTTTCCAATTTTGTTGTTTGGTCTATTCTTCATGGATTCATGAGACTTTTCTTGTGGATCTTCACTTGCTTTCCTTTACATTTTGTTTGTGTTTTTTTTTGTTTGGATTTTTCTTCTATTTTCTTGTTTGTTTTTTCCTCCCCATCATTCATTTTTGTTGGTCTACTATCATTTTCTCCATTCTTGGTAGCGGTTTCATTCCACCGTGCCCTAGGTTTGATTAGGGCTTCATTTTGAAGGGTTCTAGATGCTTGAAGTTATTTTAAATCTTTATCTAGACCCTTCTAACCTTACGTCTTTATCAATCTTGTGAATTTGATTGTGCAATTTTGATGCCCTAGTTTTGATTTAGGTCAACTAGTTGTACAAACTAGGGTTTGCATGTCGCCCCTTTTACATAAATTCCCTAACTCACTCGATCTGTATCATGTTTGTCCATGTGGAGTCGAGCTTAAAATCCGCTTTCATGCACCTTCTTTTAACTTGGGTCCAAACTAATGTGGGCATGCAGGGAGAATCCTCTTAGGATTGGTAATCTTTATCAAAACCAGAGCTAGAAAGGAACTTGTCCAATGAACATTCATGTAGGAGTCCGGTTTTGGAAACGATTCCACCTCCACTGGGTTTTGATTTTGATTATGATCCCGCCAGCCTAGCGGGACTGGGTCATCAAATGATATGAACTATCAGAACTTTTGAAAGTTACATTTCTGATCTAGTCCCAATTCTGGTTATGATTGTGTTAGTTTTTTTATCTCTCTAGTTCTTGATCTTCTCCTGGTCCCGCTCTCGATAGGTTTAAAAGTTTACTAAGTATGGGGGGCTATCTAGGGAAGAATAGAGAAGTATGAAAAGGTAGCATTTTTTGTTGATTCCCATGCCTTCTATTGATCCAATCTAGGGTTGTCTTGCAAGGGTAAATGATGTTAGGAGCATCTAAAGAGGTTTCACAAAAGGAAGGGAAAGCTATGAAAAGCTTAAAGGGAGTGAAGCCAAAGACGATAAAGGTGGAGCAGTTGCCTTATACTATGAGATATAAATACTAGGATGCCAGTCATGTAGCCAACAAGTTGGATTTAGAATGGGATGACATTATAGATACCAATTTGGGGCCATTTAATTGTGATGAGTTGATCATAGATACTTTCTTAGAGGAAGTAATTGGGAGGACTAAAAGAATAGCCCAATCTAGACTAGCACATGTCACTCTCTTCCCTACATCAGTTCAGTGCCCGAAGCTTATACTAATAGCAACAGGGGCTTACAATCCTAGATCAAAGTAGTGTGTAGACCTCTAGGGGAATGTGATCATTGATCTATCTCCACAAATGATGAGGTTCTTGTTCAATACACATAACCCTAAGAACCCCAAGCAATTGAATGAAGTAGAGGCATTGTAGTTATTCAATAGGGAAAAGGAAACTAATAGGTCCCATATGAATAAGAAATGGTTGAAAGTTGAAAAGAAGTCTTTGATCAAGGTTCCTGAACAGCCCAAAAGGGGAGACTTTAAAAAGGAAATGGATGACTTAATCATGATGCTTTCTAGGGTGTTTGGAAAGGACTTTGCATATTTTAAGGAATGGATGTTTCCATTCATTGAATCAATTTTGGATGGTAGACAACAGTTTGATTGGGGCATGATCTTGTCAAATAACTTGCACAATAAAATGCTTAAGGTGAGGAAAACAAAGAACTTCTTCATGACCTCCTATGTTATATATTTAGTTGCACAGATGGGCATATTCCCTAGATTGAATGTAGTAGGCATATTAGGGGAAGCTTCAGGACAAAAGAAGGAATGGGAGCACTATGATCAATTGACCCTACAAGCATCAAAGCTACATCATAGGAGGGTTAATGATCCATTTCTTTATGTCATTATTAACGGATTGATAGGAGATGTTGGATATAGGATGAGCAGGGAGGCTATGGCCTTCATTGTTGAATGGGGGCATTGGTATATCTAGTACCCCAATTTCTCTTACTTTAGGTTGGTAGGTTTTGATGGAAATCCTCATCGACTACCAAGATGTTGTAGTGATAGGATTGTTCTTATTTATTTTGTATATTAGGCTATGGAAGTCAATACAAAGTTTTCCAATAAACATAAGTCAGGATGCAACAAATTTTCCATGAAGTTGGGAGAGTATTGTTGTGTTCACAATTTGGCTACAAAGGCAGTATGTGAAGAATTAAGTTACTTGAAGTTAGGATTACATATAGGCTGGAAGCACTTTGACCCAAAACATAAGATGAATGGCTTAGCCCCCACCATTTTTTATAATCACTATAACTTGTTAGAATATTTATGGATAGATTTGTAGGATGAATATGATGTTAGGAAAAGAAACTATGAAAGGATCACCATCCTAAAAATGGATGAATATGGGGTAAATGAAGACATTCCTAAAACACTGCCAGATGATGGTGTAGTTTTGGACCTCGATTATGAAGAAAAGAATGTAGGTACCAAGAGCTTGGACCCAATAAATTGGGATGAAGAGGATTTTATTGATATTAAACAAATTTCCAAGATAGTGATGGATAGGAGTATCCAATGGGTGGTAATGAGAATAAAGGTGCCAAAAGCTCAAAATTCTAAGAAGAGAAAAGTATGGGTTACCCAAGGCTATAGAAGAACCAAGAGGACAACCCATAAGGAACAATTGGAATATTATCCTCCTAGTCCTAGAAAGGATGTTGATCCAAGTGCACCTACTCAAGATACCCATGAATCACAAGATGTGGAGACCACAACTGCTGGAGAAGGAACCTCATCTCAACCTTCTCTCCCTAGAAAATCTACTAAAGAAGTACAAGTGCAGGAAGCCTCCATGAGCAAACTGAGACTCTTAAGCAAAAAGAGGTTGAGATACATGATATAGACACTAATTAAAAGGCCACACAATTAGATAATGAGCCTTTCGTAACTGCACCTGCTAAATATGTTGAAGGGGAGCATGTCCTAACCCTAGAAGATCAATGGAAACTCTTCAAGGATTCAAAGAAGGAGGAGGATGCCAAGGCCAAAGTTGATGCACTTGAAAAACAACAAAAGTTGGAAGCTAGATCCAAAATTGAGGAGCTAGCAAAGCAACACAAGGAGAAGGAGGACCTTCTACAGCAACAAAAAGAAACTAAATGGAAAGGTAATGTAGAGAGGGAGAGGTTGGCTCTCCTACAATATATTCATGATCTTGAAGAGGAGAAGGCCTAAAAAAGGATAGAAAAGGAAGATCTTGAGGCCAAAGCCAAAGCTATGGAAGAGGCGCAAAGAAAGAAAAAAGAAGAAATATCCTACTTAAGAGAAAAGAGGTAGAGGAACAAGCTAAATGTGAATGGGAAGTAGCCAAAATGTGGGAGAAGGTTGAGGAATTGGAAAAAAAAGGAATGATATGTTGGAAGAAGAAAGGGAGAAAGTTGAAGCTAATAGGCTAGCTAAAGAGATGGAAAAAAAGGAGCAGCAACAAGAGGTTGATTCTCAACCTAAGGTAACACTTTGGGAACCCCTCTCTTATACCACTTCTTCACCACAAGTGTCCTCCTATTGCCCCAACATGGTTAAATCTCAACTTGGAGAGGAAATAGATAGTCCAGTCTCAACCCCTAAACTGGGATCCTATGATGAAGGAAATTGAGGAGAGGCCCAAGAAAAAGACTCAAGTCCTTCATTCTACCAAATTTATAGATGTTGGGGAAATTGTGGTTGAGTGTGTCATTCTCATGGTTGAAAAAGATAAAAAAGAAATGTAGTTGAGTGATTATCATCTAGGCACTGTGAACTTGGGGAGACCCACAAGGAACCAACAAATAGATCTTATTGATATTGTAGAATCCTCTACTAAATCAAGGATGATAAAAGATAAGCAAAGGAAGGATGAGCTCAAAGCTCAGTTGGGTCAATTGCATAGGTTCTTGAAAGACTTTTCCTCTCCTTTTTCTTTACAATTTGTTGCTCCTAAGACACCAATTTTTCTAAGTAAGAAATTGGTTTATGACCTCATGAAATGATAAGAAAAGTAGGGATGTTGGATAGATGGACTGATAGGTTGAACTGAGAGGTGAAAAAACTACTTGTTGAAAGTCATAAGGCTCATAAAGTTGAATGGGAATCAGTCAATGACATGACTGCATATGCTGAGACACTCTAGAAATAGGAGGAAGAATATAGAGAACATGTGAGGATATTGAAAGAAATCGATAAGCTACCTCAAAAAACACTTCTACAAAAATCCATCCTTGAAGAAGGTAATGCAGATTTTATTGGGAAAACTATTAAAATTATCAAATTTTGGTATTCATTCATTTTTACACATAGGAATGAAGTGCAACAGGATGGGAAATATTTAGTAGATCAAATTATGGAACTGGAGGAAATTATAGCCATGGTTGTGAATGAATATATCCCTGTAAAGGATGGCCTCCCTCTTGATGAGCTTAGGAATAAATGGAATAATAGATTCCAAGAAGTAGTGCAGAAGTGGGACAATGGTGATGGTTTGCTAATAGTTAGATTCATGGATATAAAAGAGGTAGTAAAGGTTGCTCGAAAGGAGCTTTCTAAGCTAGAAGATATGCATAAGTTCACCTCTGTCGAGTTGAAAAGGATAAAATTTGAAGACAATTGGGTAGATGGGCTAGATGTAGATATAATTAAGTAGGTATTGGATAATTATGATGAATATTTACTTGAGCAGAAGATAGAGGAATGAAGTGGCTATGGAATATTCTTTTTTGAATGAAGCATCAAATGGCACTGCTAGTTGGGAAGCTTTCTCTCCTACTTTTCAGGTTCATGACACAAGTTCAACTGAGGATCCCCAATAGTTCGACCTTCTCCATTTGCATGCAGATTTTTGATAAAGAGTCATCAATTGTTAATTGAAGATCATAATGGACAGGTATCTCATATAGCTCCAGTTGCTCCTTGATTTGTGGATCTTAATTTTTGATGTGATGAATTAGTGCTAAATTTCCTATATGTAGAATTTCTCTCCATATTGTAAAGGTTGGCTAATTGAAGTCAAGATTGGCTTCCTAAAGAGAGATCTAGGATAGTTTTACAATTTTTAGAAGGTTTTATAGTTTATGCAAAGATACTCAAACATTTTTTTACAAGTTTTAATATAGTTTATGGTAATGTTTAGAAGTTTATTATTTTAATGGTAATGTTGATGAACAATAGTCATTCGTATGCCAATGAGTTTTGTTGTGCATAAATGTCTCTTATTTGATGAAAATCAATAGAAGATTCCAAATCTGAGACTACTTCATTGAGTTTTTTTGTGAATGAGATATCTTTATGTTTATTGATCTATGAATTCTAGTAATGAGCTAGTGATATGTTCTTGTTTGAAAATGAAGTTTTAAAAAAGTGATGATGAATGGTTATACATTTTGAATTTTCACTGCGAATGAATGCAATGGTATATATTACTCTATGGATTGTGTCATTTTATGGTTTTAGTTGGTTAAAAGGAATGCTCATTATGAAGTTTATATGTCTAAGTTAAAGGAAATATGTGTTTATGCTTTGTTGTCTTGAGCTTTGTTCTATCTTTTGTTGTTTATTTACACCCCCCCCCAAACATTAGATTAATTCATATTATGTAGTTTGTACCCTTTACCAGAAGTCCCCTTGAACATTACAGTTGCATAGGCCACTGAACAACAGCAACATAGTTGAGAACCAACTACAGAGACCTTGGAAGATGGGTAGTTTATATTATTTGTCTTTTTCAAGAGAATAAGAGTAGCAATATTCTATTTTAATTATGCTATGTTATCTTTGACCATCAACAATTACTTATATTGTGAGCTAATCCTCGACATAGTTTTTCTCTTCTTGGGTTTTCCACATAAATCTGGTGTTCTCTTATGTATGGTGTTAAGTTTTTTCAGTTTTTGATATTTTCTTTTCATGCTAATTCATCATAACAAACTTAAGGGTTTAATGATTGAATGTGGATCTGAATGTTAATAAGGGATTTGAAGTTTTAGGTTACAACTAAATCACTCCACCTCAATTTTCTTGTGTATTTCAATAATGACCAAGGTTTTTTAATTTTTTTAATGATGGTCCAATAATAAGCACAGATTGATTTGAAGGTGGGTAAATAACTAGTTGTGGTGTACTTGCATTTATTGTTATTTTGACATGTTGAAACTTTAGAATTTTTAATATACAATTTAGGTGAGATGAATTTGACAAGGGCATCATCTACCATATCAAAACCATCACTACTAAAAGGTTCATAAATGTAGAATAAACTTGTAGAAAGAGATTTTACATGATAAAATTATTGTACTTCTTGCAAGATTAATTAAAACATTATTATGAATTTCAATTTATTTTTCTGCCTCTTAATACTAATTATGATCAAACACAACAACACAAGTCTATTGTAGACACATGTTTTAGAAATAGGTTTCAAATTTGCACAAAGAAAACAAATATCAATCAACTCCCGATGTTTGACTAAAACTAAGTAGGTCAAGGGCGCTAAGCAACCTAGATTAAGGTTATAATTTTTGATAACTTTGAATTATGTGATAGGTTATAGTTAATAGAGGTTTGGGCCACATCTAAAATTGAAAAGTTCTATATTTTTTCCCAATTTTATAAAATGTGACCTAATGTAATGAACTAGGGTTTCCAAAATTTATAAAAATGATATTATTTTCAATCAAATCATGCACTAATTCAAAAAGTAATTAAATTCCTATACAAATATGATATATTATAGAATTGAAAATGAATAAAATTTCTAATAATTGCAAAAATTTAAACAACACTTTATTTTCAAATGTAAACACACCCTTTTGCAAAAATAATGTGATCTAATCACTATTTTTTTTGAATTTTTGTTTGATAATTTAGATCTAAAGGATATCAAATGTAAATTCAAATATTTATCTAGTGTAGGATATGTTGAGTTCACTAAAATTTTGTATGGATAAAGAGATCATGGACCTAATGTATAGATCACTAAGATCATTTTTTCTTCTCACCAACATTAAAAGCGAAACCAACAAGGGTATGAGATTGGCTAAAAACCTAAGAGGAGAACTATTTTTTTTTGGCCTAGTTCTTTTGTTGCTTTGAAAATTGATTGGGTTTATTAGTAAATAATTATTTTATTTTAACTATGAAACTTAATCTAAAAATACAAATTTCCACACAAATGAAATTGAAATTCACCAAACAAAAGACATATCTGAGGAGAATAAAGTTTTGTGCACCTGCACTACAAATTTGAGGTTGAAATGAGAGGCCAAGGGCGTTGGGAACCCTAGACTGGGAGTGAATCAAGTGACTACAAATTTTAAATTTGAAGCTCCTAGGTCTACACTCTATAATTTCACTCTGTATTTTTTCGTCTTTGGATCTGCACTTGCAAAACCACAACAAAGAGGGGAAAGGGGATGGATATATAGGATTTTTCCTAGGTCAAACCCTTGTTTTGGTATTTCTACCTCCATAAATAGATGATTGATTGACAGATAAAATATGTGTGCTCTTAAGATTAATTGCATCTAAGGTTGTAATGAGCTAAAATGCTAAAAACCCAACTCAAATGTGTTAGAGAAGGATTCCTAAATGACATGAACAAGATTACCCAAGAGAAAGTTAAATACCATTAGGAAAATCTAAATGCATAAATACCTTCCTTAGGGCAGTAAGTGGATCAAATTCTAAAGATGAGAACACTCCAAAAACAATTCATCAGGTTCTTAAAAGGAGCTAGAGCTATCTCCAAAGCCTCGATTCCATTATGTCCTTCCATTGATATCAAACTTCAATCATTTTGATAACTTGAATAATTTTAAAATTCTCCTTGTAAATCTATAAAAATGAATATATTTTGGCAGAGTCTTGTTGTACTTGTAATTGTTTTCTTTTATTTTGAAATAATAATTCAAGTTTATATAGTGGAACATAGGAATAAATTAAAGTGTAGGCCGACTCATTTAATTTTTATTTTTAGGATTAATTTATTGTCGAGGCCCAAATTTAAATTTACATCTATGAAATTAGAGACTAACAAAAATTGGAAATTAAATTTGTTGAGAAAAATACCTAGACTAGGGCACTAGGTTCCCTTGTCAAGCTCTTTTGAACTCAATCAAATTTAATTTGGGTGTGTAGGGTTTTCATAAATCAAGACTTCTCCAACATATAAGCACTTGTTAGGGTCAATTTGATGATGTTTGATTGATGAAACATTTTCTAGAGTATAACAGACACATACTCCTTAGTTAATAGGAAAAATTAGGGCTAGGGAATGCCTAAAATGCATAAATGGAGAGGTTACTAAAGCAAGTTACAACGAGAGAATGAAATTATACTTTCACCTTAAAGGGAGTACAATTTTCGACACTACAAAACCATTGTCGAACAACCTATGATGAAAATTTAGAATCTAGACTTGTCTTCCCTTATAATCAAAATTTCCATGCTAGATCCTTGTAAGTTTCTAAAAAAATGGAGATGACCCCATGTCCATAAAATTCAAATCTTCCCCTTCAAAGCCATTTATAAACAACTTCTCCCTTCTATCTTCTTCTCACTTTATCTTAACCATAAGTGGAATCACAAAGTCACTTGGACCAACTAGAATGAGCTTAGCCACCAATTATGTCAATCAAGAGTAGATGTGTAATCCCAAATAAATAAATGGAAGCTATTGTATGTCAATCTCCCCATTAATACCCACTTCATGTTCTTCCACCTCCTGCTACTTGTGTTTTCCACATGCCAAGCTAGCAAGTTTTGTTAAGAAAAAATTCCAATTGTATCCTAATATCATCTTTGCTTTCCAAATTTTTCCTCATAGATGGTCATGGAAGTCATCTCTATTAGTCATTTACCTTCTCACAATCTCATTTCAGAATCTTGTAGAAAAGCTATTGTCAAGACTATTTAGAAGTATTAGTGCATATTTGTTGTCTCTATTTATTTCCTTTGGAGACTGAATCGTAATTGTTGTATGCTAACTTGTTGCTTTTTATATCAAACCTACCCATAGTTCTAAAGGAGAACTTAAATATTAATAATGACCTTGAGAAGAAACAAGTCAATCATTTTCAATCCCAACTACAAGTTTTTGAAACTAAGTAGGAGACATGACCACCAAGATCTCATGAATTGTGAAGAATTCTAATTAGCTCCAACACTTTCTACAATGAAGGAAATTTTTATAGAGCCAATTGCTATGATATGTAATTTATCAATCATATTACCAATTTTGTTGGTATGGATATAAAATGACTTGTGGTCAAAGAGTTTGATCTCTAATAGCTTTTTTGTTGCTAGTCAAGTGCTCGAATACAATATACTCTTATCGCTTTAATTTTTTATTTTTGTATACTTATTCAATGCTAAGTATATCATGTCATAAACAAATCTATTTTATTTCAACAAAACAATATATTATAGATATGTACTCTTTTCAATTGTTGTAAATTTACATATTCTTAAATTGAAAGCTGTCTATTATAATGACTTATTTGTCCTCTACTATCTACTTGAATATCTTTATATTCTTTGATATTTAAACTTATTACAATAAAAAAAAAAATTAATAAAACAAATGAAAAAAGGACTTCAATTTTTTTTATTTGAGGAAAACAGATTATAAAGAAATGGAATAAGCAGCCAGTAGAAAAGAAAAAACTAAAAGATACCGCCATTCATGACATGACTTTAATATGAAGTATTATTTATCTATATTTGTTAACATCAAAGATAAAGTAGATAATACCCACGTAGAGAGAGTGGGCCATTTTAGGTGTGAATAGAGATAAGTATAATACTTCAAAGATTTTGACTTGTTTAAATATCGTTTGAATGCAATTGAGTGAAATAAGTCAAAAAGAATATATTGTTTAGAATGTCTTAGATGCAACTCAAATCAAATACAGCTGCCCATCGTTGAGCAAGGGCCCCATTTCCTTATAATTTGGGACATGGCATTCCTCCACCTCTTATCATACGCCAAGGCACGTGGATTGACCTTCACATTACTTACTCTCTTCTTCTCCACTTTCATACCTAGTGTCAGGAAATTTCATTTTCAAATTGGTGAAATTTCGGGGAGACAAAGCACTAAAAAGACATATTATGAATTTGGTTTGATCTTCCACACGTCATATGCAATTAAAAGGTATCTACATATGGGTCAACAACGTCCCCAAGCTTTATGCATAGAGTCAAATTTTTGGCACGATCTATCAATGCTTATTTGACTATAGCTTTTAATTAATTAAATTTAATAGATTTTAGTTAATTAAACATTATGTTTGGTAAATAATTTCAAGTCATTAGTAATGGATAGATAGTTGTGAAATAATTTATTATAAAATGTTTGCAGCAGTGAATTACATCAATGTTTACATCAGTATTGACATAATGAGTATTAATACATATTTGATTTTATATTATTGATAAAGGAGTTTGAGTTGTTATCAAGAAAGTTAATAAATCTTTTCTTTGCGCTCCCTATGCTTTCATGACAATTTTTTATGCAAAATTAGATAACAAAGACATTAGTATAGGTTACATTAGCATAGGACAAATCTATGCTAGGTGGACATGATCATATGATAGCAATGTGTCCCTATATCAAAT
Organism: Sequoia sempervirens; assembly: GCA_007258455.2. Classification (NCBI taxonomy): domain Eukaryota; kingdom Viridiplantae; phylum Streptophyta; class Pinopsida; order Cupressales; family Cupressaceae; genus Sequoia; species Sequoia sempervirens. The sequence goes on along the minus strand of VDFB02013982.1, from coordinate 1,415 downwards.
AGTGGTTGTGGCCTAGTCAACTTCAATTTATATTTTTGTACAACATCCACTTGTGGCTTATTCCAGCAATGAGGTCATGTTTCATAAGAAACTTGAACCCTCTTAAAATTTTCATACTTACCTTTCTTTTACCCTACTTTATTTTTGTTTTTGTTAAAATTTAGGTGTGTTTTGCTTCTATTATATTAAAATGTCAATAATAGTGTTACCAAGAATCATGAGTAAGCAAGAATTAGAAAACTATTTCTCTTTAAGAATTTATCTTATCTAATTTATACTTGGTGCTTGTTCTGTGCTTTACCGTAGGTTGTTCTCTAGTTCTATTAAGATCATAATATTTAAATCTCAAATTATAATCACAAATTTGCAATATCTACTTTGAGAAATTAATTGGGTATGATTTCAAGTAAATTTTATTGAATGCAAAAATTTGGTTTTAACTTATGTTTAATATGTGCTTAATTTAGTTATCAATGCCCTCCACCTTTAAACAAGACATTTGTTCCAACTTCAACCCCATCACCACCTCATGGTCCAATTGGAGATAGCCTCCTTCCCAGTCTACATCCCTTGTCTAAAATAGAATGTACATTATGCAAGCTATTGGAATGGGAATTAATCACCCTACCACCTCTTTGTGAAAGAAAACATGCTAAAAATCCAACTCACAACTAGTCCTTTTGTTCATATCATCAAATGTTTGGGAATTTAAAAAGAAAACTACAATGGTTAATTCAACTATATGACATTGATGTAGACCCATACAAAATAATAAATTAGTTATTATGGTTTTTCTCCTTTCTCTGTGGAATTCATAGTATCATATGATGCTCATATCCATGCATGGAGGCACAAAAACATTTTGTGCAACCATATCTCATCACTAAGGAGCAATAGGTTGTTGTCCTTGTCCACACACTTGGGGAGAAAAGACAACTTATCTTGGGAGGTGTGTATCATTTCTAAAGGATCCCCTCTTCATTCATTATCTCCATGAAATATTAGTGTAGCAAGTACACTAACATTTTAAGCGGGGGAATATTCCCTTGTTTATTAGTCATCGACTAAGAATTTAAGTCATATGACCCCTTTAATGGTGGTATTTTGCATGATATTCCCTAAGGTGTGGCCTTGCAATTTATTCATATGGCCCCTTTAGTGGTGGTATTATGCATGATATCCCCTAAGGTGTGGCCTTGCAATTCACTCATTTGCCCCTTTAGTTGTGTTATTATTCATGATATCCCCTAAGGTGTGGCCTTACAATTCATTCATGTGCCCCTTTAGTGGTGGTATTATGAATGATATCCCCTAAGGTGTGGCCTTGCAAATTTTTCATGTGCACTCTTTGTGGTGGTATTATTTATAACACCCCCTTAAATGTGACTTTATGAGTCACCCCCCATGATGTTAAA
>VDFB02013981.1:0-24437 GCA_007258455.2 Sequoia sempervirens | reverse complement strand
TTAAAGCTCTTTTCTCACCACAAGTTTTCTTCTGCTTTTAAAAGCTTAATTAAATATTTTATTTAATTGAGAAAAGTTGAATGTGCTCCACAAATAAATAATTGATTTTTTTAATTAATTATTTATTAGCTTTTAATCTTTCTTTTATTCTTATATTCCATTCTTTTTCCTCTTTCATAATAAAATAGAAAAATCTGTTTCTAGGGTTCTTCTATCTTATCCTTCAGTTTCATCTTTCTTCAACCGTTTGATCTGTCAGGAATTATCACAATCATCAATCGAGACAGCCAATCAGAATCAGTCAGAAAGCCCTATAAATACTTGTGTGAATCTAAACATTGATAATAGGCAAATAGGCAATTAAGTAGAGTTTATGCATTTAATTCATTTAGTATTCATTTATCATAGCATCTTGCTTATTTCAAGTTTCTTAGCTAAAATCATTATCATAGCTTAATCATGCATTCATATCATAGCAAAATCTCGTTCTTTAGGAAGATAGTTTGTTGAGCCTAGCCCTTAATCTGAGAACACAAGGCTGGAATCTACAAAAACACTAAAGATAGAGGACGATAGGACGACAACAAGAACAGGATACTGAGTTTGCACATTTCTATTCCTTTTATAGTTTTGTTCTTGTTATAATGTTCTATTGGTGTGTTTGAACTAATTTTAATTCTTACACTCGATTTTCATACACACATTAAATGGTGCCCACCGTGGGGCCTATGCTCGGATTTTAGACTTCTTTCTTGTAGGTTTTCTTGCAGGTTTGCTTATAGGTTTTTTGGCATTCGGCAGCACGTTTCGGAAGATTCAGGAAATTTTTATTTGCAGGTACTTCGGCGCATCTGGGCTCTGTTTCGGCGCATCTGGTCATTTCTGCGGCGCATCTGGGAAACAGAGTGGCGCATTCGTCACTTTCGGCAGCGCATATAGACATTTAGTTAGCGCATTTAGGATTTTCTTTAGCGTATTTAAAATTGTATCAGAAAATAAAATAAAAAATCTCTGCATTTAGAATAGCACATATAGTCTCTGTTTTCGCGCATCTGGGTAGCAGAATTGCGCATTTGGTTTCTGTTTTAGCGCATTTATGTAACAGAGTTGCGCTTCTGGTCTCTGTTTCTGCGCATTTGGGAGACAGAGCTTCACATCTGGAACTGTAACAGAGATTCTGAGTCTGACACCTTCCGCAGATAGAATTTCTTTTATTTTATGTTAGGCTTAAAATGAATCAACCTAGGGTAGCCACCACATCTTTTATCATGCAGTTAAAATGAACCCCATGTCTGTTGTGAAGCAACATCTTCACCTAGATTAAATCACATTTGATTTTGGTGCACATAAAATGAATCTGTCTACTCTTATTGACTGTGCTTGAAGGTGGTAGGTGATTATGCTCTCACCCTGTGCAAACTAGGTGATCAGAAAACCAGACCCACTTTTCCCTGTGTAACCCTAATTTGATAATCGAAGTATCCTCTCCCCTTGCGCACTTGTGCGATCTTGGGTGCAAGAGAAACGGTTATTGACTCTAGAAATTGGGCCTGCCTTAAGGGAAAAAGTACTCACCAGCAAAGGGGCTGACTCAAACCGACGCGGGCTAAGGCTGCAAGCTACCCCGTCGGTATATAAATGTAAATCTTAAGGGAAAACCTAAGGTTGCTTGTCGCGGATGTAATCATCACGGACGGGTTGTACTCCACATAAACCACGGTGAGCTTAACCTCTTGATTACTTACACCTTAATGGTGATTAATGCCCCATGTATGGCCACTTTCGAGCGGGGGTCCCGAACTAAATACCATTGTTGTTTAGAAAGCCAAAACCTTCTATTTGCTAGTCCAACCTTGCCGATTCGGTGTGAAGCCTTCCACACTTCATGATCAATGGTAAATTCAGCTGCATGCATGGGAGTTTCATGGGGGTTGGAAGCTTAGTTGGCGAAAGGAAGAGTGCCTTTGTAAGGGGAGCCCGTCTGCGGCCAGTACGGATTCACCGTGATATCGTTGGGGAAACACGTGGAGTCTAAGCGGATGTCTGGCCTAACCTAGGTTGTGCTTGTCTATTATGTATTGTGGCTACGAATCAGCATCGAATTTGTTTGTTGTTGTGCTTTCTCGAACATAATTGGATAATGGATCATCCAAAAATGAAGATGACAAATTTCAGCTAAAAACTGGTCAAAATTGTCCTAGAAATAAACTACTTTAGCCCACCTAGGGGAAAACTCCAGCGCATTTAAGCTCTGTTCTAGCGCATCTGTGTTTTGTTTCGGCGCATTTAGGATTTTCTGCTGCGCATTTGTTCTCTGTTTCTGCGCATATGATATTTTCTGCAACGCATTTGACTATTTTTGTAGCGCATTTGAGAAACAGAGTAGCGCTTTTAGGTTTTTGTCACCGACCCGACTTTCTAAGATTTTACTCCCATGTTAAGAAAGTGGAAATCAACCAAGTTCACCAAGAAATCAGTTTTCAATAGGATCAAGAAGCCCAAAACAAATTTCAGTTACAAGAAGACTTTAGATCACAGAAAATTCCTGTATAAGAGTCGAGACGTCTTGCTCCATTATCGCACATTCCTCCATAGATACCAAGACTACATTAGAAGATTCACCGACGATTATGCTGTAGAACCGTTGGCTACCCAAGCTTATTATCAAAGATTAGTGTTATCTCAACGTCATAATTTGAATCAACCTCTTGAGTTTGAGAACATACCACAACCTTCAATTGAATATTCAACACATCCCAATCAGATCCTTCAATGACCCTCAACCATATTCAAGGATTTCTTACATCTGCCTGTTTTTACGAGATCTCAACACAACAAAGCAGGAGAAACACCTCAAAAAGAGGGTGAACGAGGTAGTCCTCTTTTTAGTGTAAGTCGCAATCCCCTTTTCAGTAACAACAATATGGCTGACAGAGAGGAGAGTTCAATACTTAAGAGCAAAAACATGAACAAAACTCCTATAGGTAGTGATGATGAACAAGACGACGAACTTGAACTTAGAGAGGCAGAACAAAATCCCAAGTTTCTTAAAGCCCTTGAAAAGATTATACAACGTGACAAAGAGAAATACTTTCTTTTTCTAGCAGATCAAGGAGCTAAATTGCCTAAAGACTTTGATACTGAGAAATTAAAAACCACCGAGGAAGAGCCATCCCCACCTGAATATGCCTCCTTAAAAAAAGAGTTTAGAGAGATACAGGAAAAAATCAAAGAGTTAGAAGGAGGAACCACAACCAAGCAGTACACTTTGGATGACATATGTCCTTACCCTTTTGATAGAAGTCTCAACATGATTCCATTTCCTAAACACTGTGAAATCCCCAGATTTGATCATTATAATGGAAAATCAGACCCAGTTGACCATATTAGAGACTTTCGAAACATGACATTGGAATTTTCCCATGAAGATACATATTTATTACGATTATTTCCTCGAAGCCTTGGAGTCAACTCTATGGAATGGTTATCTAAGATTACACCTCCTATTCGAACATTTGAAGAGCTGATGAATTTATTCATAAAACAATACTCCTACAACGTTCAACATCAGATCACCATGATTGATCTTTGCAAAGTTACGCAAAAACCTGGGGAATCTTTCACTACCTTTCTTCAAAGATGGAGGAGAATGTTTGCTAGGTACCCCCGTCATGTCCCTGAAAAGGAGAAAATGGTTACTTTCATCAATAGCCTCAACTCAGAAATGAGTTATCGTTTAAATCTACATTGTCCACCTTCCTTTGAGAAACTGATTGAAGATGCCCTCACCATCGAAAGTGCTTTGGTCAAAAGAGGGACCATAAAACTTGATAGGGACAGTCCTGCCTCATCTAACCATTACAACAATCAGGACAAGTCCAAGTTTTGGACCCGCAACAAGAATGTTGTAAATGATGGAGTTGTAGATGCAAATCATGTCACGACTAAGCCATTTATCCTGAACACTCCTCGTAACAATAATTACAACCATGTCAATTCAGTCGCAAATCAAGGAAACAATCATCCCCCTCCAACGAACTGCAATCAAGGGACTACCAACAACCAAAACCACTGGAACAACAACAACAACAACACTACAGGGAATACCTCAAGCACGAAACCACAACACTTTCCATTCTTCTCCAATAGAAGAGCTTTTACTCCACTAGGACAATCCTTAGAATTGGCTTTTAAAGAGGTCATGGCAAAGAACGTCCTTATGTTACCCCCACAACGCAATTACGAACCTAATGTAAAACCTCCATCATGGAACGAAGCTTATTTTTGCGATTACCATAGGTGCAGAGGTCATCATACAAATAGCTGTCAAGGTTTGAAACACGCTATTCAAGATCTCATTGACAAGGGTATTATCACAGTAGAAGGACAACAAAAATCCAACGAAGATCACCAAGCATTTCGAAATCCTCTACCAAATTATCAAAAGGGAGAATCTTCTGACAAAACTGTGAACCAAATTGATGATAATGTAATCCGTCACCTCTATACGGACGATGAGCGAGTCAATGTCATCAAAATCAAAGAGAAAGTAGACAATGGGCAAGTAAACGTCACAACAAGAGCACAAGCTAAGGTTGTTTTGAAAGGTACCTCCTCAAAATCCAATGAGACCTCTCCTCAACACCAATACGACTTAGTTAACTAACTTCGAAAAACTCCAGCCCAAATCTCCATTTTCAAACTTCTAAAGATTTCCCCTGCACATAGGGAGATTTTGGATAAAACCCTCGTTGAAATGATTGTATCTACGGATTTGGATGTGAATCGATTTCAAACCATGGTAGGACATTTGTCCTCTCCCACATGCCTTTCATTCTCAGACAAAGATGATGTTTCCCTAACTCATCCCCACAATTCATCATTATACTTAGAGGTCATGATCCACAAATTCCATGTCAAATGTGTTCTAATAGATGGAGGGGCTGGTCTAAACATATGTACTTTGAAGGTGATTCAAGCATTAGGATTTGCCGAAGATTCCATTGATCCTAGAAGGAAGATTACCATTAAAGCCTATGATGATGAGGAGAGAATGTCTAAAGGTCTAATCATGCTACCAATCAGAGTGGGACCTGTTATCAAAAATACCTTTTGCCAAGTTTTAGAGCGAGATCTTGCATACAATATCTTGTTGGGTCGTCCTTGGATCCATGAGATGCAAGCTGTTCCATCCACTTACCACCAATGTCTTAAGTTTCCATATGATGGACAGGGAATTACTATACCAGCTGATAACTCAAACGCCCAAACTTGTGCCAATGTCAAAGCTCATCAAGATACTTTGGTTCTGAATAATCGAGAAGCACTTGCTGATACTTCTTCTCAACATGCTACACACATCAGTCAGTTAACTAAAAGTTTTGACAAGAAACTACAATTCAAGGAAAGTGGAGTTGGGGAATATTCCCTTTGTCTTGCTAATCTACCTACATCTCCTCGATCACATGGGAAACCTTCTATTACACCACAACAGATATCAGCAGCATCAACATCAGCACAGATACAAACAGAGCCCACTACCAAGTTCAATGGACAATTTATCAAAGAAAAATTTCCCATGGAAGATCCTCAGGACACAGCAATTCTAGATTGGCTCTATAAAGATGAAGAGGACACAATTCTAAACGTCACCTTACCAACAGAACAATATGGGAAAGGATATTCTATCATGCAAAAGATGGGATATGATAATGGTCCTCTTGGAAAGAGAAAAGAAGGCGTAGTTGAGCCTATCCATCTTCCAGGACTTGCGGCATATGATAAAACTGGAATAGGCTATGAAGCTACCCAATCTAAACAATCCCAAGGTAATGTTTGTACACTGCAAAAAGGTTCCGATAAGAATGAAACATGTTTGGTATCAGTCCTGAATTACATTGAAAATAACTCTGACACAGATTCTGCTGAATATGAATGGGATACCATCCATGATAACAAATTTTGGAGAGACAAAGAGGTAGATGTCATACAAAAATATACACCCGCTTTGATCAAAGGAGAAGGTTCAGGATCCCAACCACAAGAATCTGAACCACAAAGTAACTATGAGTCTAGTGATACTGAGTCAGATTTTAACGAACAAGATTATCAGGAGAATAGTCCCATCATTGACCTATCTCATACCACGGATCCTACCGATAACTCTGTCTTGACCCTAACCATCACCAATTTTACACAACCAGACGATGTCCTACCATTAATTCATCCTGATCTCATTGACTGGGATCTTACCGAACCTATGGATATACCTATTTTTCCAAACGATGAAGCTATCATAAACTTCCTTTCCGCTGAAGATGTAAATAATTGTTCCACTAGCAATTTTTGGTATAAAGTCTGTAATCAGGAGAGTGTCAAGTCTCCTAGCTGCAAAAATGAAAATAAGGATAAACGGTCTAGTGGTGAAAACCAGAATCTGGCAGTACTAGATCAAGCAAAAGACAAAATAAAGAGCATATCAGAGGGTGAAAACCTTTTTGAGGCACCATCTGATGGGACTCTTGACACTCTCCCAGAGCATTATCATGAGCGATCATCCATCTTGACTGAGCCTACAAAGGAAATCAACATTGCAACTGCAGATAATCCAAGGATCCTACAGATAGCTGAATCTATGACAGCTAAAGAAATCCCAGAGTTCATGAATTTTCTCAAGAAAAATCAAGTCAATTTTGCATGGTCATATGCAGATATGCCCGGCCTTGATCCTGATCTTATTATGCATCATTTATCTATCAAATCAGGAGCCAAACCAGTAAAACAAAAACTCAGAAAGATGAATCCTCATATTGCACTATTGGTTAAAGAAGAACTCAAGAAGCTCCTCGATGTAGGTTTTATAAGATCAATTGACTATGCTGAATGGATTTCCAATATTGTACCAGTAGCAAAGCCAGACAAACGTGTAAGAGTATGCACTGACTTCAGAGATCTTAACAAAGCTTGTCCAAAGGATGACTTTCCGCTTCCAAGTATCGACACTATAGTTGATCTAACAGCAGGCCATGCCATGTACTCATTAATGGATGGTTTCTCGGGTTATAACAAAATCAAGATTGCACTAGAAGACCAAGAGAAAACAACTTTCACTTGTCCATGGGGGACATATTGTTGGAATGTCATGCCTTTCTGCTTGAAAAATGCTGGAGCTACTTATCAAAGAGCTATGACTACGATCTTTCACGACATGATGCACACATTCATGGAAGATTATGTAGATGACATATTGGAAAAATCACACACCAGAGAAGGACACTTGGAGATACTATCTAAAATATTCACTAGATTGGAGAAATTCAAAGTTCGCTTAAACCCTAAGAAATGTGTTTTTGGGGTCACATCTGGAAAACTATTAGGATATATTGTTTCAGAAAAGGGAATTGAAGTAGATCCTGCTAAAGTTCGTGCAATCATGGAGATGCCTCCCCCAAAGAACATTAGTCAGTTGAGATCCTTACAAGGACGACTCCAGTCTATCCGTAGATTCATTGCACAATTGGCTAACAAAAGTCTACCATTCACATATCTCCTACATAAGAATGTTCCTTTTAGATGGGATGATAAATGTGAAATGGCATTTCAACAAATCAAGCAATACCTGATGAATCCACCAGTTCTTGTACCACCGACTCCAGACAAACCATTGATTCTGTATATTGCTGCAACCGAGATGTCTTTGGGAGCATTATTAGCACAAGAAGACCATGAAGGGAAAGAACGGGCAATTTACTACATCAGCAGAACATTGACAAGACATGAGCTTAGTTACACTTTCATTGAGAAGGCTTGTTTGGCAGTCGTCTTCGCTTCCCAGAAATTCTGACATTACATGCTAGCTCATACAATTAAGCTTGTTTCCAAAATTGATCCACTCAAGTATCTGCTAAGTAAAGCATCACTAACAGGAAGGTTAGCAAAATGGATCATGATTTTGAGTGAGTTCGACATCCACTATGTTGATCACAAAGCAATCAAAGGACAAGTTATCACGGATCAACTAGCAGATGATCCTCTCCAAACAGAGCACCCTTTACACATTGAATTTCCAGATGCCGATGTCTTCACAGCAGACTTTAAGCAGCCATGGTCCTTATACTTTGATGGTTCTTTTACCCAACATGGCTCGGGGGCAGGCATCCTTTTCATTACCCCTCAAGGGCATACCATTCCTAGGTCCTATAGGCTAATGTTTCCATGCACCAATAACATATCCGAATATGAAGCACTGATCACTGGACTGAAAACAACATTGGAATGGAGGATTACCGAGCTACAAGTCTATGGTGACTCACAATTAGTCATTAATCAAATCAATGATGATTATCAGACTAAAGATGACAAGTTGTTACCATATAAGAAGATGATTGATGACTTCAACAAGTATTTTGTGGACATTCAGTTCACACAAATTCTGAGGATTGACAACAAAGCAGCCGATGCTATGGCTACGATCGCCTCATTGATACAACTCCCAGACAAACTGACTCGCTATGAATTTCTGGTGGAACAATTATTTACGCCTGCCTATGACACACCTGAAAGCCAAATTATCTACCACCTAGTAGGATCCGATTCACCCTGGTATGGCAAGATTTATGCATACCTAAAAGACGATATATTACCACCTGACTTATCCCGCAACCAAAAACGTAACTTTATCCGACAATCCTCTCGATATACCCTTATCGCTGATACCCTTTATTGCCGTGGTCTTGATGGTACTTTACTTCGATGTCTTGAACGACGAATCTGACAAAGCTTTACAGGAAGTTCATGGGGGCATTTGTGGTACTCATTCGAGTGGACTAACCTTATCCAAAAAATTGATTAGAATGGGTTACTACTGGCCTACAATGGAAAGAGAATCATTTACCTTTGCTAAAACATGCTCACAATGTCAGATTCATGGGAATCTTATTCATGCTCCTGCACAAGAACTTCATTCGTTTACACCCACCTGGCCGTTCTCTCAATGGGGGTTAGATCTAGTGGGAAAAATTCATCCTTCTTCTTCAAATGGGCATAAGTTCATCATCACAGCAATGGAATATTTCACTAAGTGGATTGAGGCAATACCTCTTTCTAAAGTCACTGGAAAACAGATCTCATCCTTCATTCTCAATTACATTATTTGTCGATATGGTATTCCTAATGCCATTATTACAGATAATGGTCGACCATTCAAAAATCAGGATGTTGATGAACTTTGTGAAAGATTCCATATTCAGCACAGATATTCCACGCCTTACTATCCTCAAGGTAATGGCCAAGCAGAGGCCTCAAACAAAACCATACTAAAGATTTTGAAGAAGATTGTCAATGATTCAGGGAAGGATTGGCATGTTCAACTCAATCCCGCCTTGTGGGCTTACAGAACTAGTATCCGAACGCCAACAGGAGCAACACCTTTTGCCCTCGTCTATGGAGCAAAATCCATACTACCTTTAGAGGTGGAAATACCTTCCTTAAGAGTATCACTGAAAGGTCTCATAATAGATGAGGATTACAGAGTTTCCCGACTCCAAGAGTTAGAACTTTTAGATGAAAAGAGACAGAGAGTAGCAGACCACTTAAAAGCATATCAATAGATGATGGCTCATAGTTATAATCACAAAGTCAAGCCACGTACCTTTCAGGTGGGTGATCTAGTTCTGAAAGAGAACCCGCGCAATCAACAAGACAGAGAAAAGAAAAGAAAGTTTGAACCAAATTGGTTAGGCCCTTATGTGGTTATTGCAGTCTACGGATCGGGAGCATACAAGTTATCAACGCCAGAAGGAGACCTATTGGATGAACCCATCAACAGTATACATCTTAAGAAGTATTATGTTTAAGTCAGAAAAAGTCCTGAAGAAATACAAAAACAGCAGAAAAAGTCCTGAAGAAATACAAAAACAGCAGAAAAAGTCCTGAAGAAATACAAAAACAGCAGAAAAAGTCCTGAAGAAATACAAAAACAGCAGAAAAAGTCCTGAAACAAATCCAAAAAAATCAAAACATCACACAATACAAAAAAAAATCAAAAGAGAATGTCATAGGGTGAAAACCTGGCAAACAGGAAGTCTATTGACAACAAAATACAAAAAAAAATCAAAAGAGAATGTCATAGGGTGAAAACCTGGCAAACAGGCAGTCTATTGACAACAAAATACAAAAAAAAAATCAAAAGAGAATGTCATAGGGTGAAAACCTGGCAAACAGGCAGTCTATTGACAGAAAAATCCAAAAAAAATCAAAAAGAAATAAAAAAAATGCAATAAATACAGATAGTGAAAATCTGGCAAACAGACGCTATCTGTACCTCTCCATCTATTAGTTCTTGTTTTGCACTTTACCTTTTCAAAAGCTTTCCTTTTTTCTGCATCTCTTTTTCCGCATCTTGAGGTCATTAATCGCACCACCCTGCCGTCATTTGCCTAGAGAGTTAAAACGTCTTACCATGGCTTGATCGTTTGTACATATTCCTTTCCGCAAGTTGTGTCAATCAACAAGGCAAAAACCCAACTGGGGGCACTTAACTTTCAGAGCATACTAAAACAGCTAGACCATGACATCGCAATACGAGCATGCCAACAAAACAACAAACTCCTTTGTCAATGTTATCCGCTCATGACACATTTTTCAGCAAGCTATCATGTCACTTGTCTATTGGATGATCCAAATAATCTGAATAATGTAGGCATTAACAGTATTACATGTTTGATTAAAAGTTGTTTGATTTTCGATATCATTACTCGGGAGCATACTCAATGATGTACTGCACTAGAGTAGCAAGGAACGAGAATGATTTTTCTTTGTCTGCTGTCTTGAGGTTAACAGCCCAATCTGATGCAAATATGTCAAAGGACATGACGCTCAAAGCAAATATCATTGATGACAGTTCCACATTTGCATCAGAACGGTGGTTAATCTTTGTCTGTTTATGCAAGAAATGCTCAGGTCATCTCGGTTCAATTATACCTCGATGCTTGTGTTCGCTTGCTATATCAAAATCCATGAAAGTTGTACTCTGGTCATCATTGGCGCTGATTTCCCCTCTGATGCTTGTACATACTTCCAACATTTTAAATGTTCTATGATGATTCAAGAAGGCTTATAACAGGCTCAACAAACTGGTTAGTTTCATATAGTTGCATGTTCATTAGCTCATTATATATATCTGCATATTGGATTCATATTCGTATTTTGAAGGGCTGAATGAGGGTTTTCAAATGGTTGTTATTAAGTTTTGACCTTTTCGTGGAGGACATTTGGACATTTAATTCATTTCATTTCATATCATTTCATCATTCCATTTATCATTTATCCTTTCATTATCATTTGTCATTCATTATTCATTTTTACCATTTCATATCTAAACCATTAATGTTTCATTATCCATTATCATTCATTTATCATTCATCTTTTCATTCATTATCATTCATTTATCATTTCATCATCTTATCATTTATCATTTCATCATTCATCTATTATTTATCATTCATTTATTATCATCTACCGTTGCATTTCCATACACATTCAATAATTTGATATCATGTTATCATTTTACCATATTACCATTCATACCACATTCATCTTCTGCAATATCACGATGCATTTCATACATGGAAAATTCAAAAAGAAATTACCATCTCACATATATACATCATCACAAAATCATTGCATACACATCATAATCGATAGATCATCCTGCATCATAGGGATTAGTCCGCACATGTAATAAAAGCATATCAAAATCCATCTCATAACATACATGCATAAATGTCATATCCATATCATATCATAAATGCATGAACATAAACATCATCAGAAATACCGCCACTACATATCATCACTCATCAAAATAATACAAATGTCCAAATATCCAATGAAACTCATAAAAGGTCAATACATCATACATGATCAAAACTCAGTATACATAATGAATCAAGCCCCAAAAATGGCTAACTAGTCGATGCCCCTGACGGAGCTGGTCCAGAAGGAGGTGGTCTGCCGCTGGTCCCTGCATCAGGATCCCGTCGAGGCCCGGTAACCTCTCTGCCGTGTGTCGATGTCCGGGATCGGGTCCTCGTCCGGCTGTGTGACCTGGGATAGGGCTCTCGCCGCTCAGGAGGGCATAGCTCCTCATATCGAACTCTGTAGTACTCTGCCTCTCTGGCTGCCTCAAATCCCTCTGCAATGGCCTCCCGTAGGGATGTACTCTCCACAGTACCCATCAATCTCTGCGCTACACCCTCAGCCTCCTGTGCCCGCCGTCTAAAGGCATCCCTCTCCGCTACTAACTGTGCCACCTGAGGATCTGGGGCAGGCATCTGAACCTGTACCTGTGCCGGAGCCTGTGTCTGAGCCTGTGCCTGTGCAAGCTGTGCCTGTAACTGCACTATCATGCTCTGTGCCTGCACCAACTGACTCTGAAGCTGTGCCTGCTGCCCCTGAAAGGTCTGCACCTGACCCTGCAACACATCTATATGTGCCTGGTGGGATGAGGATGTCACCCTAATCACAGTCTGTGGCCTGGCACCGGATCTGGACCGCCGAGGAATCTGTACTCTGCCGAGACTATCTAATATCTGTTGTCTCTGCCCATCCCCGTCATCTCCATCATCTCCGTCATCTGAGCTACTCTCCTCCTCCTCAGCTCCACTCTCCTCGCTCTCCTCTCCCTCCTCCTCTCCACCCATAGCCTCCTCCCCTCCACCCATAGCCTGCTCTCCACCTGCCGCACCTCCCGGTATCCCTGCTCCTGGCTGTGGGACTGCTCTGATGGCTCGGGCCTCATCTGGCACTGTAAATCATGGAAAAGGATGCGTATGAAAGTACTGAGCATAGTCATCTGTCATCCCTGCATCTAGTATGTCTGGCCTGTCCGCCCATACCTCGGGCTATAAAGAAGTGTACTCTGTGTAGGCTGCCTGGTAGGGAATGCATGGTCCCCATCCTGTGTCCCCCTTGCGCCGCCCATAATGAGCAACGCCCTGGGGCATCCCCTGCGTGAAACCAAACTGTCTCAGCACCCGTAGTGCCAAAAACCTCTCAATGATAAAGGGCGTCCGCCCTATCAGGTACCGTGGTCTGCACACAATCGACATCTCTAACTGATCCGTCGCCCATGCCTCGCAGTCTATGTACGGCCTCTAGATCACTGCATCTACATCATCGAGCACTCGCCACCAATACTCTACCTTGCCCAACCTCTGTTGGACAACTGCACCAGAATATGCATATACGTACGGCCTCCCTGCTGGTCTCGCCCGGGTACACAATGGTCTGGTGACAGCAATGTGCTCCCACGCCCAGATCTGTAATAGTGTCACTCCACTCGCCAGGCTGGTGGATCCTCTGTATACAATCCGATGCAGGTCATGATACATATCTGCTAAGACGCAGCTCCCCCAGGAAAATCTCTGTGGCTGAGTGATCATCCACTCTAACATCCTCCCCCATCCCACGGCAAATCCCTTGGACCGATGGTCCGGTCCAAGGAAACCTCCAACAAAAGCTGCCAATACTGCTACTAGAGCTGGATACCTGCTGAAGTCATCCCAGTCTATCCAGTACCCATAGATACCAGGATCGCCACATATCCGCTGTAAGGCCTCTGTCCCACCGACCTCCTTGTGGTCATAAACCACAAGGGCTCCAACCACCGGGATCCCCAAAATCTGGTACACGTCCTCCGGTGTCACACTCATCTCACCCGTCGGCAGGTGGAAGGTGTTATGCTCGGAATGCCATCTCTCGGCCAAGGCCGTCAACAGCCCCCTGTTGGCCCGAATGCCTCGCGGCATGGTCAACAGTGACCCCAATCCACAATCTGAAATCACCTGTAACTCGACCGGTGTCAGCTCGCCTATCCGCTCCCAGCACAAGGGAAACCACTCTCTGATCTGGAGGCTTTTGAAAGCCTCCTATTTGGTCCAAACAACATCACAAACATCAACATATCAATGATCTATATCAAATGCTACATCAATCTATCAACAGGTCTAATCAATCTACTCTACCATCATTTACTATTTGTTTTTCTTTTCAAGAACGCAAATTAATTAGCACATATTCTTTTCTGTTTGTATTTCAATCATGAATGCAAATTTAAATCTCTATTTTGCCATTTGTTTTCTATCGCAGAAAGCAAAAATCTACTCTTTGTTTTTCAATCGCGAGAAGCAAAGTTATCAAATCAGTCAATCTCTCATCTACTATTTGTTTTCTATCGCAGAAAGCAAAAATCTACTCTTTGTTTTTCAATCGCGAGAAGCAAAGTTATCAAAATTCAAATCAGTCAATCTCTCATCTACTATTTGTTTTCTATCGCAGAAAGCAAAATCTACTCTTTGTTTTTCAATCGCGAGAAGCAAAGTTATCAAAATTCAAATCAGTCAATCTCACATCTACTATTTGTTTTCTATCGCAGAAAGCAAAATCTACTCTTTGATTTTCAATCACGGAAATCAAAGTTATCAGTTCTCTATTCGATTTTCTATCCTATCAACATGATGATCCGACAATTTATCTATCTATTGACTAAAGAAGCAATTTTCATCATTCTTTTTCAGCAAATGGCCATTCTGGGAAAAATTTCCTAAATGCGCAACTCTGTTGCTCATATGCGCTAAAAACCCATATGCGCCATAGTTTTTGTCAAAAGCGCAACACTGTTTCCTAAATGCGCTAAAACTTCAAATGCGCAACTCTGTACCTCGTATGCGCTATTCTATCTATCAAATGCGCAACTCTAGCATTTTTTGACCAAATCCTAAAAGCGTCGTTCTGTGCCCTAGATGCGCTAAATCTCCGACCTAGCCTGCTTTGACCTATATGCGCAACTTTATCTGTCGGGTGCGCTAAAAGATCAGTTTTTGACATGTGCCTAAATGCGCTACGGAAAACCCTAGATGCGCTAAACTATTTGTCGAATGCGCTAAAACTCTACCTATATGCGCTAAAACGTTCCAAAAAATTGCAGTCCGACTGGAAATCAATCCATAATCGATCACAAATGCGAAATTTAACAACTTAGAGGTTTTGAATCACTCACCGGTGGTCCATACGCTGCTGGTCTCTGATACCGTCGCGCTCGCTCGAACCTATGTCTGTGCAAAGGGATCACCATTTCGCCAAGTCACTGTCAGAGCTCAAAATTCACTGTAGCTGCAGGGTGAAAATGACACCTCATTTTACCCCTTTTACCTTATAAGGGTCTTTTCAGGATGGGTAGTGGTGGCATTTTTTCCATTTTTCATCCTCTTTTTCACTGGGGCATCAACCACATTATCTATCAGGAGCTAAATCACTGTTCCTCATCAATTTCTTTTTCTGTGATTTATCTCCCGAGGGGGCATCATCGACATCAAAAATTGGAAACATATCAGGGGCAAAAAATTTTATTTTCTTTGAAGTAATATGTTTCACACATCACTTCAAAGAGGGGCAAAATGTATACGCATAAAAATGGTCATGTCTATAATCCTGGCAATTAATTAAATATTTATTATTTAATTAATTTCTTCTAAAGTCCTCTACATATGATTAAATTTAATTAATTTAATTATATTGTTCATTCATCTTATTCTTCTTTTATAATTAAATAAATTTACTTTATTTAATTATTTTCATACGTCCACTTAATTAATTAAATAAATACATTCTATTTATTTAAATTAATTATCACTGTTTGAATTTAAATTAAATCTTTTGATTTAATTTAAGTTTAAATATTTCCCCTTTCTTCTATTTTAATTCTTCTTCTAATTAATTAAATGTTTCATTTAATTAATTTCATAAAAGTGATTTAATTAAATAGATCTTATTTAATTAAAAATATCTTATGATTTCTTTCTAAATTCAAAATTAGGTATTTTAACCTAATTGTGCAATCTTCTCATATCATAATTAAATATTTTATTTAATTATGAGATATTCTGCTTTTTTCAATAAAACTGATTAAAGCTCTTTTCTCACCACAAGTTTTCTTCTGCTTTTAAAAGCTTAATTAAATATTTTATTTAATTGAGAAAAGCTGAATGTGCTCCACAAATAAATAATTGATTTTTTTTAATTAATTATTTATCAGCTTTTAATCTTTCTTTTATTCTTATCTTCTCTTCTTTTTTTCATAATAAAATAGAAAAATCTGTTTCTAGGGTTCTTCTATCTTATCCTTCAGTTTCATCTTTCTTCAACCGTTTGATCTGTCAGGAATTATCACAATCGTCAATCGAGACAGCCAATCAGAATCAGTCAGAAAGCCCTATAAATACTTGTGTGAATCCAAACATTGATAATAGGCAAATAGGCAATTAAGTAGAGTTTATGCATTTAATTCATTTAGTATTCATTTATCATAGCATCTTGCTTATTTCAAGTTTCTTAGCTAAAATCATTATCATAGCTTAATCATGCATTCATATCATAGCAAAATCTCGTTCTTTAGGAAGATAGTTTGTTGAGCCTAGCCCTTAATCTGAGAACACAAGGCTGGAATCTACAAAAACACTAAAGATAGAGGACGATAGGACGACAACAGGAACATGATACTGAGTTTGCACATTTCTACTCCTTTTATAGTTTTGTTCTTGTTATAATGTTCTATTGGTGTGTTTGAACTGATTTTAATTCTTACACTCGATTTTCATACACACAATGATAAATTGGACTTGATATCACCTTGATATAGTGTTGTGAGGTTTTTTACACATCCACATCACGTCTTGGTCCCTTTTTAAGCTAATTAACTTAACTATGCCATAATTTAATGTTGTAAAATGTCTTTATTTACACTTTCACATTAATTTTAGGAGGCTTGTAAACTAAGGTGGACCTAATCTAGTGTTGTAATGTGTTTTACACATTCACAAGGGATTTAGGGCCCTTCTAAGCAAAATAGACCCAATTTTTCCTTAATTTAGTGTTGTAAAGTATATTTATTTACACTTTCACATTGGATTTTGGGCCCTATTACATGTATAGCCTTTATATCATCATTAATAGGCCCCTATGACCCTATATTGTGCATCTTGAGGCATATTTTGATTAAAAAAACTGATACGATCAACATATAAGCTTAATTTCTTCCCTCCCCAACATCCTAGCTGGAAAAATAGCCCCTATGGGACCCATTCACCACTTTGGGAAAATGAGTCCCATCCAGGTGGGAATCATTCACCCAGGATGGAAAATGAGTCCCATTTGAGCTATTTTTGAGGTTCAAGTAGGAAAAACTAGGTTTTAAGTTTAAATTTCTTCCATGTTAGCCTTGGGGATCAAATTAATGTTCATTTGAGTGGATTTCCTATAAAATAAAGCTTGCAAATCCTCATTTCATAATAAGAAACATCAAGCATTCATGTTATCAATTCAAGCATTCAAGAGTTAAGCACTCCAAGTTTTCATAAGGTCATCAAGATAGCTTTCAAGATCAATTCTTAGACATTCAAGAGCAAGATATTTCATCGTTGCAACAATTCAAGATCCATCATCATGGAAAGGTTCTAATTACATTATTTCATGTATACATGCTTCATTATCTTATTGCATCATTTGGTTTAATTACCTAAAAGGGGTTTGACCAAGGCAAACCCCTATTCCCCAACAATCAACACTTTTACTCTCTCTGTCTCTGTCTCTGTCTCTCTCTCTCTCTCTCTTTATGTGATTGTAGATTTAATTGTTTTGAAGACTTGAAGATCATTGAGTATTAGGTTGCAAGCTTGTTAGAGTTTTCCCCTTATTTTCAAGGTCATAACATTCACTAAAAGGTCACCTATAGCCTTGAAATCAGGGTTTCAGACTTGAGAACCTGGAGGAGCAGATTGAGCAGACTAAGAGGTGTAGATCAGAACTTTGAAATTCCAGAAAATTCAAACTGGACTCATTCTCCACTTGTGGCGAATGAGTCCCACTATAGGTTTTTTTCAATGATCTTTGTAGATTTGGATACCCTTTTTCTTGAAACCCGCTTTTGTGCAGAAATCCAAAACTAGGATTGATTCACCTAGAATGGAGAATGAGTCCCACTAGGTCAAAATTTTAGGTTTTCCATAATTTCAGAGATGTTTCCAGTCATCATCAAGTTTCTAGGTGCACACCATTTATTTCATTGCTTTTCTATTATGTTTTTCTTACCTTTCTAAGGCATTTCCTAGGTCATTGCATCGAATTAGGGTTTTACATTTCATTATCTTTTCCAAGTTCCAACTTGGTGATGAACTCCTCATTGGATAATTTTCAATCCCTAGAACAACCCTCTTGCAAGATTTTTTTCTCCTTTGCAAAGAAATCTCAAGGGTTTGTTCTTGAGTGAAATTTCGTGAAAGTTGCCCCTTTCTAGGCTCCAAATCAAGGGTGGAGGAAGAAAGACAAATTTTCACCTTTCATTTTGCTGAACCTTCATTTAGAATACCTTCTTTTGATTTGGAGTGCATTATCTTGTTTGCATTAACTTTGCATTAGGATTTGCATTCTAGGGTTTCAAAATTTGCATTAGTGAAAGCTCATATAACTTGCATTTTTGCATCTAATTTCATTGAAAATCATTCAAAATCCGCATTTGCATCTCAAATCTAGATCATATAGTATAGAAAACATAAAAATCAATTATTATTATTATTTTTTTTTGAAAAAAGTCATCACTAGGACTCATTCACCACCTTGGGAAAATCACTCCCTTTGCATATTTTGAACTCTATTTTACAGAGTTAAATTTCCTATTTTTAAGTTTTTGTTTATTGTTATTGCATTTCTATTTCAGTTTCCCTGCTTTGTGTTACAATGAAATCATTAGAAGTAGCATAATTTACATTCATTGCAATTGTGGATAGAATTAGATTTTTGCACTTTTCATTTTTAAGATTAGTTCATAGTTCACTTAGATCAGATTACATTCAACATTCATTAGAAAAAAAAAACAAAAAACAAAAAAAATCAAAAGAAACAAATAAAAAATGGTTAACCTTAGAGAAAGCATATCATTCAAAGTTCCCTTTAGTAGTAATGACTTTGACATGCTAGATGAAGCCCTTGATGACTTCAGCTCGTATAGGTCATCCACTAAAGCTTTGAAACAAGAGGATGCAAGCATTGACAATCATGATAATCATAATTGTTCTTTTCATGTTATATCTCCCATTGGTGATGAAGGTATCTTGGTGAAAGAAGATACAATAATTGAAGATCATGAAAGTCTTGTTTTTCTTTGTCCCCCTTAGAAAGACATTATGGCACGCGAAGATGATATCATGGCCACTACTTTAGCTAGACCCCATTCATCTCCCAACACCTCCCCTACTTGTGAGAATGCTTTAGTGAAAAAGATACAATCATGAACAATCATAAAAAATGCATTTGTGAGGAGGATATGTTGGTATCAAGAGATCCAATGATTGAGAGTTATACCATTATTTCTATCATTCCTAGTGTTCCTAACATTTGGAAGGGTCTATTTGAACATGAGGATCCAATAATTGGCACACATGAAAATCATTGTTTTCCTTCCCTTGATGTCTCCCCTATTTGTGATGAAGCTACTTTACAACATCTAACCATGAAAAGTGATGAACCTCTTCTTTGTAACTTTCCTAAAAGATCTCCTACTAGGGTAGATATTACGGCACAAGAGAATGAGACCTTAGAGAAAAATGATGAAATTATGGAAAACAAACAGATTTCCCCCTCTCCTAATATCTCTCCTATGGGTGAAGAAGATCTTATGGTGTTACAAGATCCAATCGATGAGAATCATGAGTAAAACATTAATGAACAAGAAAATCCCATCACTGACACACAAAAAGATCTAACCATAGATTACCTCCTTAATTGTGATGAAGTTATTTTAGAAGATCCAACCTTTGAATATCATGAACATCTTTTTTTTTTCTCTCCTAAAAACTCTCCTGCTAGGGAAGGTACCATGGTGCAAGCAAACAACAACATTGACAAACTTATTTCAAACAATAGTAATATGACTTCCTTAGATGAATATGATGAAGTGAAATTAGACTCCTCTTCACTAAGAGATTATGAAACTATGAATAAGGCTTTTGACATTATGCACATTACACAACCCTTCACACAAACCATAGAAAAACAAAAGCAAATTGAAGAAGCCACATTTGAAGTTATTGGAAGATGCTTCGGAAACCTTTGATTTCATACCTATATTCATGGGAGAATACAAGATCATAAAAAAAGAGTCTAAAAATTGAAAAGAGAAAATAGTAACAGCAATACAAAATCTGAAAACATTCACTTCCACCACTTTAGAAGAAATGACAACATACATGACAAACTTTTATGAGGTTGAACAACCACTGAATCCAAAAGAAGTGAAAAAGATTTTATGGAAGAGGTTTTGAACTTATGAAGCAACTTGGGGAAGGATGTGATGTTATAGAAAAAGGTATCAATGTCCCTATAAAGCCTAAAACACAAGGAATGACTAATGATCTTAGTTATTATCCCTCAAAAAAAAAGCCTTCATTCAATGTCAACAATATCACAAAAAATTCTTCCAAGACAACTTTAACTTTGATGCATCCAAAACTAATATATATCTCATTAAATATGTATAAAGTTGAAACCTTATTTAATCATCATCATAAATAACATTATTTGCTACTCCTTACCATGCAATAGTTGTAGGATCTGAGCATACTCACTATTGCATGTTTTACACTCATTGCAAGTTATTCCCTTTTTGCAAGGAGCAACATATCATCATCCATTCTGGGCTCACCCTTGTCCTACACTAAGTGGGGGTGAGGGGTTAGGTAGCCTTATCCTTGTATGTCACTATTCATTATCTCTTTTGGCTAGTTGACCACCTTTCATGTATATATAAGAGAAAGCTTGGGATGTGGATGACATGCCTTAAGTTTCCTCGCATGTGACATACTTATCCATGATGTAGTCTGATTTGGAAACATATGACTTGGCATAGGGATTTCTAGGTTGGATCCCATGTCTTCTTTCATGTTAGCATTTATCATTGGCTACTTTAAAGCAATTTCTCATAGTGATGGTGTAGGAACTGCTTTAAAGTGGGGGAATGTACATCGATGACATCTTTTGGAAAAATTTCATGGCATGATTTTTCTTTCTTCTTGTGATGTGTCCTCTTCTTGGTGGTTTCATTGGGTTTGATTTTGTCCAAGAGTGTATGATCTACTGACATGGAATGATGTGAATGAGGCATCCCATGGGCGACAATTTGACTCTTTTGACTTGTCCTCTCTTGGAGACATTAGGCACAATGCTCCCTAAGAAGGAGACCATTACATGAACAAAGAAAAATCCCCTTTAACAATTTTTTTAACAAAAGCATTTTCATTGTGGTGCCTTATCAAAGTTATTAGGAGGATAACTTTGGTATGGTTAGTATGATGGGAATCCGACACACTAGCATGAATTTCTCACTAAACCACTTCATTGGCATAACTCACCCTGTGGATGACCTAAAGTTTCGTGGCCCCAAAGTGAGCGTATTTTTTAAGCTGGGTTCATCTATCTTATTATTTTCTTTCTTTTTTGTATCTTTGGCATTGCATGTTTGCGTTTCTTTTTTATTGCAAATCAAATGTCTTGTGCATGTCCTTTTGTGCTTATGTTGGTTTGACTTAGGATCTTAGATTCTAGGGGCTTGACCACTTCCTTGATCTTTGTTATCCTAGACCACCCACATCAGTGTAGTCGGACCCCTCTTGAATGTCTACTCTAGTGTGAGTTTGAAGCAAGTTCATCCTCCCACTAAAGTGGGGGCTAAATGTAGTGTAGAAAAAAGTATCCCTTGCTTAATTCAGGAATAATTAATATAAATTGGACTTGAAGTCACCTTGATCTAGTGTTGTGAGGTTTTTTACACATCCACATTAGGTCTTTGGCCCTTTTTAAGCTAATTAACTTAACTTTGCCTTAATTTAGTGTTGTAAAATGTATTTATTTACACTTTCACATTAAATTTAGGAGGCTTGTAAACTAAAGTGTACCTAATCTAGTGTTGTAATGTGTTTTACACATTCACATGGGATTTAGGGCCCTTCTAAGCTAAACAGACCCAAATTTTCCTTGATTTAGTGTTGTAAAGTATATTTATTTACACTTTCACATTTTATTTTGGGCCTTATTGCATTTATGTCCTCTATATCATCATTAATAGGCCCCTATGACCCTATATTATGCATCCCAAGGCATATTTTGATAAAAAACGGAACAAGATCAACATATAAGCTTAATTTCTTCACTCCCCGACATCCTAGCTGGAAAAATAGCCCCTATGGGACCCATTCACCACTTTGGGTGAATGAGTCCCATCTAGGTGGGAATATTTCAGTCAAGATGGTGAATGAGTCCCATTTGAGCTATTTTTGAGGTTTGAGCAGGAAAAACTAGGTTTTAAGTTTAAGTTTCTTCCATGTTGGTCTTGGGGATCAAATTAATGGTCATTTGAGTGGATTTCCTATATAAGCAAGCTTTCAAATCCTCATTTCATAATAAGAAACATCAAGAATTCATCTTATCAATTCAAGCATTCAATATTTAAGCACTCCAAGTCTTCAAAAGGTAATTAACATAACTTTCAAGATCAATTCTAAGGCATTCAATTGCAATATTTTTCATCAATTGTTGCAACAATTCAAGATCCATCATCATGGAATGGTTCTAATTGCATTATTTCATGTTCATGCTTCATTATCTTATTGCATCATTTGGTTTAATTACTTGAAAGGGGTTTTCCCAAGGCAAACTCCTATTCCCTAACAATCAACACTTTTTCTCTCTTTGTGTGATTGCAGATTTAGGTGTTTTGAAGACTTGAAGATCATTGAGGATTGGATTGCAAGATTTTTGGATTTTTCCCCTTATTTGCAAGGTCATAATATTCACTAAAAGGTCGCCTACAACTTGAAATTGGGGTTTCATATCCAGGAACTTGGTGGAGTGGATTGAGCAGACCAAGAGCTGTAGATCATAACTTTGAAGTTCCAAAAAATCCAAACTAGACACATTCAACACTTGTGGTGAATAAGTCCCACTGTAGGGGTTTTTTTAGAGATATTTGTATATTTGAATACCCTTTTTCCTGAAACTTGCTTCTATACCAAAATCTAGAACAAAGACTGATTCACCCAGAATGGTGAATGAGTCCCAGTAGGTCAAAAATTTAGGTTTTCCAAAATTTCAGAGTTGTTTCCAATCATCATCAAGTTTCCAGGTGCACATCATTCATTTCATTTCTTTTTTATTTTGTTTTGCTTACATTTTTAAGGCATTTCCTAGGTCATTGCATCGAATTAGGGTTTTACATTTCATCTTGCATTTCATTTTCCAACTTGGTGGTGAATCCCTCATTGGATCATTTTTAGTTCCTAGAACAACCCTCTTGTAATATTTCTTTCTCCTTTGCAAAGAAATCTCAAAGGTTTGTTCTTGATTGAAATTTTGTGAAAGTTGCCCCTTTCTAGGCCCCAAATCAAGGGTGGAGGAAGGAAGAAAATTTTCCACCTTTCAGGATGAAAGGTATGAACAAATATTCTATAGTATCTTGTTAGACCCAAAATTCCTTTGTTATTAGGGTCCATCTTAACACCTTTAAGTGACACCAAATGTCTTTCTTTTTTGGTTTTTTGCAAACTGATATCAAAGAGAGGATATCACTCTTTCTATTATTTTGAAACAAGATTACATATTTCTCAGTTACAATAGTTAATTTTTCTCCCCGATTTTTTTTATATTAATATCATTGAGTTTTTGGAACTTGAGGGAGGATATTACTTCCTTTTTACTTTCGTCCATTCCTACTCCATCTTGCAAGATATATTTTTCCTGATGCAAATTTCCTGCTTTGTCACTTCTTTAGATACTAAACTTATTGAGATCGTCGAAGACTCAAGATACTGGTGATCAGAACTCTCTAATTGGTGTAAGTGGTTATGCTAGAGGTAGAGGGGGATGCCTTTGATCTAGAGCTTATGGAGCCATTGAGGGAGGAGAGCATCAAGTAGGAGACATTCCCTTAAAAATTAATCATCCTTTGCCATAGGAGCAATTACATAGTGGCTGGAATCAATCCCATTTCACCAAGAAGGTTGATAAGTAACTTCACCCTACACTTTAGCTTGCTTCTTACCACCTTTATAAGGCAGTATCATACATTATGTAAAATATCTCATCTCATTTTTCATCTCTGGTGAAATAGCCTTATGTTACTTCTCTTGTTTGTGAAGATTTTTTTATAGGCTGTGCTCCTTGGAGGTGGTTGATATGAAAATGGTATTAGATCCTTCAACCTGCATCTTCTTCCTCCATTGAGAGTTTTCATTAGAAGTGTTTTAAGATCATTATTCACAGAATACATTCAAAAGAATGTTCATCTTTATCAATTTTGTTGTTAGACCACATTGAGGTTGTTGCTCATGCATTTG
>VDFB02013980.1:0-15434 GCA_007258455.2 Sequoia sempervirens | reverse complement strand
ATTAGTTGATTTGACACACTTTGATTTAGATTTTAGGATTTAAATAAATCAAAATGAAGAGTAATGAATATTAACTTTAATTAAATATGGTTTGATTTATTTAGTAAAAGGGGATGTCATTATATTTAAATCAAATAAAGATTGATTTATTTAATTTAAAGGAGATGACATTAGAACAATTAAAATAAAATGAATTATTTAAATTAAAAGAGGGCAGTATGATTAATTAAACAAAATGATTTATTTAGTGTAGGAATAATGACTTAATCAGATAAAATTGATTTATTTAATTAAGAGATGAAATATGATGAATTTAATTAAATAAAGATTATTTAATTAAATGGTTAGTAAAGAAGTGATTTAGGATGAACTGGTGTTAGTAAATCAGGATTAGGTGAATGAGATCAATCAGTATATTTTGCGTGTCTATATATATATCGCATGAAGTATTCATTGGCTAGAGGATCATGTAATTTTAGATTTATATTGACAAGTTGATCTCAAAGAACAAAAGATTCAGAATCATAAATGAAAACATGCTAAAAGTAACTTACTGCATTTAATTAACTCCAATTTTCATTCGTTCAGTTAACATGCATTTACTTAATCCCCAATCTTCATTCATTCAGCTAGAACATTCTTTTTAGCATTGCCATTCAAAATATGTTTCAATTTTTTCTGGCATTCAACAAAATATTTTGACTAGCTTGTCCTTAAAAGTGTTTGTATACTCTAAACATCACTTAACTATCCATGAGTGGACTTTAAAATTTCCACTGTACTTATGCAATGGATAGGCCTTTATAAAGTTTAAAATGTACAGTTGTTTTGGTAAGGCTATCTCATTTATGAGCGGTGTTTCAAAGTATGAACAACATCTTGCATGAAAGCTGAGCTTTTCACTCTCTAGTTGGCTTGTGAACAACCTACCAAGTCACATAACTAACATTTTATTGCAACTATGTAAACTCCATGAAAATTGATACACATTTTCTCATGACAATGACATTTTACCCTTAAGTGAAGTAAGTCTGGTGAGCTTGATGAAGCCTAACATTCAAATATACAATTGAAATAGTCTGATGAACTAAAGCATGTTTTCTATGTGATTAAATAGCTGGGGAGTTTAGTATGGGAAGCGTCAAAGCATGATGTTTAAATCATGCAGAATTATTCTATCATGCATTGATCCCCCTTGACTCACAAAAGGACATAAGTGCTTAATGTTGGTGGGCATGTTGTTCCAACTGAGGTAATATTCATATTCTATTTTGTTTTGATCCTTTCAAAGTAGAGCCCAGATTCAAATCCTCATGTAGCATTACGAAGTGTTGAAACTAGGTCAACCAAATGACAAGACCAAGTGCAAGCCCGGGGTGACAAAGATGTAAGAGGCACCCCACAGTAATGACATCTAAGCTAAAATTGAACCAAAATAAAGGGAAAATCTAACAAATCAAAGATACGATTACTCTTGAACAAAATTGCATGATGAAAAGAATTTTATTGCTATTTGAGGTGACTCAAATTTGAAACCAATTTTATCTTTATAATGGAAAGTGAAAGCTTGAGATCTCAAAAGATATCCTTCATAGTCCAAAATTAAAAAGATAAAAATTAATAAACCGGAGACATTCCACAAAAAAATACGACCTACATCTTTAATTATTTGATCAATCAGGTTAAATGATCGGAAAACCCTAAAAACTAGAAACCTGCTTTTTATATGGTTCTAGGTAAACAACAACTCCATTAAAACTGAATGCTCGGCATGATATTTTATATTTTCAACACCCAAGGTTTGAGGGTTTAAGACCTTTTTGTTTACATTCAATTTCGTGAAATGGGTGTTAGGGAAATTTAACATACCTTTCTGCGGAGATTGTAGCGATGTTATTCAGACTTGTAATGAAGTCTTTGTGCCACCCCTTCGAACTCTACATTAGACGCATTACAAGTTAACATCGACATCATTACCAAATTTTTCCTCTGGTGCTTTCAATCGATCTTTGAAGTGTTCTGATTTTGTTTTTTTTGGATAAGTAAGGTTGATTCGCTGATGTTGACTTGCCTCTTTCACTGTGTGTGTAGCGATTAAATGAAGTGCGATGGAGGTCGCGATGACGATGAGAGAAGAAGCGAGGTGAAAATGATGAAGAAAACCATGGGAGATAATTACTTTAGGGCTAAAAGATGCCCGACAACCCGTGGTTAACTAAACCTAAATACGTGGTTATGTACATGTATATGTGGCATGTGGTGGGGTAAATAAATTGTGCCCACTTCCTAGTGGACCCATGTGTAAAAATGAGTGGGCCCACATACAAACACAAGTTGAAATAGATGTATTGATAATTAGAAATAGGCTATTTTTTAAAAAAAATTGGCTTTTATAATAGGCGACTACTGGTGAAGTGGTAGTGATGTAGCAGACAAAGGTTTAAAAACACCTTTTTGACCACCTTTCGCTTACGTATTCTTCACTCTCTATGGATGCGTGAAGTTAGCCCTGGCGACTACTGATACATTTTCCTTATACAAAAATTGAAGAAATGTTACATTTCCTGGTTAATTTCACTGGAAAGTTAAAATATAGAGGTTAATCATACAGTTTCATCAATAAATATAAATTAAATTCCACATTTATTTAGATTGTTTTTTTATAATTTGTTTATATATATTGAGAATATCTTATTTTTAATTAAATTATTTGATTAAATTATTTTCAATCATTATTAAAACTTTAACAATATGAAAAATGTAAATAAAATATTACTATACAAATAATTTATTTATGATTATATAACTATTAAAAAAAGTCTAAATGTTTTATTCAAAATTATTTTGATTGGTTTTATCATTGAATATAGAGGTTAAATTTCGCTTAGGCAAATTCACCCCAACAAGCAAGAAAATTCATCGCCAACAATTCACCCTGGAAAATTCACTACCATGAAAAATTCACTTGGCAAATTCACCACCAGAAATTCAAGATAATTCACCACATTAACATTTTTTAATATATATATTTCCAAAACCTTGAGATTTTTTTAACAAAAGAATAATTTCCACAAATTAATAAGAAAACCTCTGTTATAATTTATTCAATTTTACAAACAATAATAACTAGCATGCATATATTAAATATTAATATATATATAAATTACGCCGAGAGTTATCCTTCTCGAGGCACGTATTTTCATCATTTTTTCTTAGTGCAATAGGGATAACTCTCATATGATCACTTCTTTTTATTGTTTATAGTGATGATACGAGTATTTCAAGGCTTTCAAGGCTTTGTTCATGTTTAATTCGGATAAAATTTTAAAAAAGTTGATCATTGGATAAAGTGGGAAAAAAGTAGTAATTTTAGTTTGAAAAATCGAATTTTATAATTTAAGAAGATGTGAATAAAATATTAACTATAATATAATAAGTTGATCAAATTTTTGCAATATAAAATTTTGGTTTCAAACATATCATCTATTAAAGATTCATTTAAACACATTTAAGTAATTTTTGTTTCTTAAGAATTTTTTCAAAAAAGTTAATAACAACCATTGTCGCAACCTTAACAGATTTCAAATAACAAGGGACCCAATGATTACAGTCCAACTTGGATTTACAATATGCAATCATTCATAAGCCATTGTTGTTCTTTCAAATTACTAATTAGCTCAGAGGACATTATAATTATTACAACTCCAAATATAACTATAATAATAACACAATGTTGAGTGGGATGAGCTCAAGTCGTATATCATCAGTGCTTTCATAGTGGATACACATATTGAAAACCTCAAAAGATATGTTACAAGCTTAAATACAAAAATGTTGAATGTTTAATCGGATAAACTACCACATCAAATTTTGGATATTGTATACCCCAACAGACGAGGCCAAGTGTAAATCTTTGATAAATTTGGGAGAAGAGGTAGCCCACATCCAATTTTGGGTGTTGCAAACCCCAAACAATAGAGTCAAGTGTAAGTCTTGGGCGAATTTGGCATAAGGGGTTTTGTATATCCCCACAAAGGAAGCCAGGCCTAAGCCATGGTTGAATTTAACAAAAGAGATACCCTATGTTCCCAAAAATTGACAAGAACAACTATCCCACAAATGCGTTTATTCCCTGTATTGATTTCAAAATAATTAGAATAAATTTTCAAATCACATAGCTTACGAGTTCAAAAAACACTACAATTCTAGGTCAAAGTTAGAGATTCTGAACCAAGTGATCATAGCCAAACATAGCTAATCTGCAATTCTCTATAGAATAAGATCGATTTTTTTTTTAAATTATAAATTTTTTCTATGTCTATTACCAAACTATTCTAAATGGCTCTAATAAAATTTTCATATAAGAGAAGAAGACAACCACAATTCAGCTGACACGTGTTGTCGTGTAGCGAGAACCTAATTATGATTCTGAAGAATTTGAAAATAATCTACCTCAGACTGATAAATCTTTTCAATTGAGCACCCAAAACATATTGCATTGAACTAACGCTTTAATTGATTAAAAAAATTTCAAATATTTAAAAAATTTGAGGGCATTTGACAACAATTATTTCAAATAAATAAGATCAGAATTAAAAAAAAATGTAAAGGTTAAGAAATCATACACGACAACTGGCAGTGCCGCTCACAAAGGAGGCTCAGATGAGACCGAAGTGAGAACTACAACTGCAACTACAGGGAGGAGCATTGACAAAAGATGTCATACCTGTTAAATGACGTGGAATCCAGCTAGTACTATAATTATATTTGCTCAACTTTTATATTGATATATGAAACTCTCTCTATAATTAGATTATATGTTTATAATAGAAACTATAAAATCTTGATTATATCTTTATGATATAAATGTGAGCACTGAAAAATGAAGAATGTAAATTAGTAATTTTATAAATTTAGCTAAAGCAATATTTGACTTTGGAATATCAAAATGTATGGGATTAAGATAGTCTTGTATAAATCATTTTTTATTTATAATTAATTTTGATAATCTATTATTTAGTTTAAAATACAAGTCTTATGAATTTGTTACAAATAAGTTAATTTTTGTTTTATTATGGTTCTTTAAAAGAAAAGCATAATAATTTAGTGTTTTCAATTGAATCATTGAAATGTTAAAATTTAAAAATCAACTCAATAAACATGAAAAAGACTATACAATATAAAAATAGAACATAATAAAAAATTGGGAGAAAAACTTTGGTCTCAAGAGATCTAGGAAGACTTTGTAATTCTCCTAACAACTACAATAGCTAAATTGCACACTCCTACTTCTACCCATTTCTCTAATAGCTAAACAAGGTAATGATGCAAATTACATAAGTTCCAACATTCTTACAAGCCTTCAAGAGTTTATTCATTCTAAGAATCTTTCAAAGAGAAGCCCGATAGTATTAAAAAATGGATTTCACCATTGGAATTTATTATTTTGTTAAATATGGGACATGTTTGGCTACATGTGTATTGGGAGTGCATCTTACCTATTTAGCAAATGTTCAAGACAAATTCTTCATTGCAGCCTCAACGATATGTGCTCAAATTTAATTACGTATGTGAAATAACAAAAGGTGGTTACTTGCAACTTTGGCTATACTATTTTACCCCTCACCATTGCTTATGTTTTGATTAACAAGAGCCATCAAATTTGATCACCTTTATGAATTTCAAGTACTATAGATAAAGGAATATACTTTCAAATTTAAGTTTATACTCAACAGGATGACTATTCTTATAAAGTTATTTATATCATTCGTAACCATTGGTCTCACTATAAATTGAATGAGAGTTGTTGATCTCAAATGAGTAATCTTTCTTGAGAATGTTGTAAAAGTCGTCAACACTAGTGACATGGTTAATTTCTATTCCTACAAAAAAAAAATTCTCTATTTCAACATTGATTTTTTTATCACATTTCAATCAATTCAACATGGGTTGTTAGATATATTAATTGTTTAATAAGAAAATTGGCATAAGAAAAAGGTAAAATAATGGATTTTTCATGACACTTGATGTAAAGTGTATAATATCATTGGTTGAAAGGTAAAGTGTGAGGGGTGATTCAAATGGGTTGTATTATAAAGGAGAATAAATTATTTATATATATCACTAGTATAGAAACAGTAATAAACTATTGAAAAAACTACTAAAAACTGCTTATAAATGATTGAACTTGGTTACATGACCATTAGTAGTTTATTGCCAATCATTTATAACGTGACCAGTCTGATGACTAAACCATTTTTAATCATTTATTGGTTGTTTTGATTGACCAATTTGGTAGTATATTTAGTCATTGATTTAGTCATTGATTGTTGTAATCTGGTCACTTATTTAGTCATTTTTTATTCACTAATATATATAATCGTTGATTTAGTCATTGATTGTTGTAATCTAGTCAATTATTTAGTCATTTTTATTCACTGATTTTTGTCCATTGGTAGTTTATTTAGTCATTAATTTTAATCATCATTTTGATCAATTTGGTAGTATATTTAATCAATTAAATTATTAATTGACATCAATTAGTAGTATATTTAGTCATTTTAATTGATTGATATTTGAGGATTTAAACATAAAACACAGAAGTACGCATCAATCATCAATTGCACACAATAAGATAACCATTAAGAAGGAATTTTTTTTGAACTTTATTAATAAAAGAAATGTTTTCTAGTTACAGCTTGGAAATAGAGTATTACAATTTTTATTTTTAGTCACAAGACTAAAAATTTGAGTTACAATATTGCACAGAAATGACTACAAGAAAGAAACTTCTTCAAAAAACTTTTGCAATGATGGAAATGCATGCTTGGAGCCCTTCAATGCGAGCACATACCCCTTTCATTTCTTAAAAATTCTACAATGTGGATAATCTTCCTGGTGCAAGTTGTAACATGTAGAATCCAAGAAGGAGAGTGTTGATCGTGTTCCATATATGAAGCTCTCCCCTTCAATGCAATCAAAAATAACCCAACTAGAGTCTTTGCTCCTTTATATGAAACGTGTAATCTGATATGACCAACAAGGTCTGCCTTTTCCACCATGAATGAAGTTGTGCCTCAATACAACCAACAAAATTACTATTAGTCTCAATTCAGAAAGAATTATAAATCTGCATTGTATATTGCAATTTTACAAAAGTAAGTTCAAACACAACAAAAAGATAAATCAATTAAAAAATTGTAGTAGATAGATCACATCCACAAACATGGGAGAGCTATGCAAAATTGGAGAAATTGGCTTGGAAAATGAAGGCAGCATGGTATTTCCAGATTCAAGACTTTTACTTAATGTTGTGGAATAGAAGAAAAAAGAATCATTTATCTGCCACCATAGTGAAAAGTTATCAATTTCATTTGGTTTGTTAAACATGGCCCTTGGTACAACTATTAGATTTGTCAATAACCTTTGAGTATGTTCTGACTTTCACATTGTATCTAAATTCATCTCCAAGATTGTTGTAAGTGAAATTGTTCTAAGAGATGTGAACCATTTCCATCAATCTAAATAGGGACAATGTTCTTGTGGAGAATATTGGTGATGCTAAATGAAACAATCTGAAAAATAGGCTTACACTATAATAATGTGCACTACATCAGATATCTAGTAATAACGAAGGGACATCCATCAAAGCATAACAACATGGATTTTTTTGTCATATGTTGTAGTTACAAGTGCCTTGCTAGACATACATGAAAATGTGGAAGCATAGACAAGGCAAGTGAATTGTTTCAAAAAATGCCTCAAAGAAATGTGATATCATGAAATGTCATAATTGAAGGACATGTTCAAAATGGGTTTTTTTCTGAAAATTCCTTAGAAAATTTTAATAAAATGCAACTAGTGGGTGTAAATCCCAACTCCTCAACCTTTGAAAGCATCCTTCTTGCATATGTGTGAATTGGAGCTTTGGATGAGGATATGAACATCCATCAAAAGTATATTTGGAAGTTGTTCTTTATCAGATATATTATAGTTGCAAGTTGCACTTCAAATCACCAAATCCTTCACAAAACCTTTTGCACAACCATTGCAACATCGCACGATTGTTGTTGGGCCTTTGCGGTGTTGTGGGGAAAGCTCCCAACATCACTACGAAGGCCCAACAACAGCCATGCGGTGTTGTGGTGGTTGTGCAAAAGGTTTTGTGAAGGATTTGGTTATCTAAAGTGGGACTTGTAACTACAATATCTGCTAAAAATACACTTCCAAATATGTTTATACCTTAATGAGAAATAATCACTCATATAACCGATTAGTTGGAAAAAAATTGGGAGATAGCATGAGTGCTCAGTTAGCAATAACAATATTGAAAGCACCTTCCTTCAATTCTAGTTCTGCATTTTGTGTTGCAAGAAGTTGGATTCTATGGATATCAAGTCTCAAAATTCTTCTCTCAAACTGTGCTTTGTGACATTGAACGTGCTACATCACATTACACATTCAAGCATAGCAGATGACAATTATTCCATTAGAAAATGAGGGGAGCCTTCTCATTAGTGGATAAGCTATTGTAAAGAGCCCACAAATACTAATACAGGCTCTTGAGGAGTGACCTAGGAAGAATGAGGGAAAGGTTTCTAGCCTTTCAAGGTTCTTGATGTGTGAATATTATCATAAATGTGTATTTTGAAACTGTGGAAAAAAAGATGTGTATATAATCATAAAGATGCCAACGTGTATTTTAAAGCAGCTTATGGTATTTTGCATAGCTGCGGACATTCTTTGTAAGGCTTAGTTTTGGGTGGGCACAAACATTTCATGACATACCTTCTTCCTAATTGTGGAAAACCATTAGAAAGACACATTTGGGCTGCAAAATATAGGGCACGTATACTCTCAGTCATTGCTTCTCTGGGTGGTATGGAATCAGGTGGATATCGTGGAATAGAGTACATTATACACTATCTTATGTATTAGGGAAACTTGTGTCAAGATCGAAGCAGATAAAAGATTCTTTTACTGCCAAAACATTATACCTTCCATTCTCAATGTATCTACTATCATACCTCTCACTAACATTGTTATTTTATTGACACCGTTATCCTATTACCTCTACAAAAGAGATCCATTTGAAGGCATCTTGACTACATATTATGCACAACAAAACTCTACAAGTGCAACAAGACATTTGCAAGACAAAAAATGAATTCACTGAAACATTACTATCTTAGCAACATAATATCTTCAAATGAAGGAGCACTGTAACTCTAACTAAGAAAACACTATGCAGGAATTGTTAGCATTGAGAAATAAAGAAGATAACACATTGAATTAGGTGACTGAGATCACTGAAAGGAATATCATTGTTAGAGAGTTGCAAACTGTGAATTGTCCTCTGTCCTATAGGACTGAGAAAGGAAGAACACTATCAAACAGTGATTGAATCATAACAAATAGTCCAAAAACAATGAAAGTTACTATCAAATGGTGACGAAGATCTATCCTCTAAGTCATTTGGACATGGTGATTGAGAACACAATGAGTAAGAAGTAAAAGATCACTAGACATAGTACTACAAAATTGTCATGAGTTATGCAATGAAATTCACTGTTATTTTGATCACAAAGGAGATCAAGATAATAACCAACACACTGATGTGCACAGAGAATGTTCATGGAGTGCAAACTTCCTTACAAAGCAATTACCACAGCAGAGTTTGAGGTGAATTGCACCTGCTATTTTATGCTGATATGGATATGTTCTAACTTGTAGTTAATTGTTGTAGCATAACATATAGGCTAAATAGTTGTTCATATACCATTGTTTTAAATTCAAAATTGCTATACCTTATTTTAGGTGAAAATCACAGGGGGAGTCTATACATAAGACACCATTGTTTCAAATTCAAAATTGTTGGCTCTTTCACAATTGTTTGCTTCATTTATTTGACTAAGACAACTTGTTGTATAGAAGATGCTCTCAAAATCACAGTAAAATCCTTTATTCTAGGAAGACTATTCAAAATATTCCCATCATAACAATGAACAAAAGCATCAGTCATTAACCTGAACTTTGCAAGAGTTTCATCAAATTCTACTTTTCCACTCTCTTTTCCATTATAAATTTTATTCCCAATTTCATCCATGAAGAAATTCCTTAGCATGTAGATCCTGTTGTTAGCCATAACTTTACCAGGTGTTGAGGATAGCTTCAAATTTTTACCAAAGAAGCAATTGACAAAATTTGGCCTTACCAGATACAGTGTGTTGAAAAGCTCTTTGAAGTTATTCTGGAAAAGAGTTCCTGAGAGTATAATCCGCAATTTTGAATTAACCTTTTTGCATGAATTCCATATCTTTGATCAGCTATTTCGAGCTTGATGGCCTTCATCAAGAACGAGCAGACCTATGCTCTCTAAAACTAGTTTTCTTGAAGAGGCTAAGCATATTGGAAAATTGCTTTAATTAGAGAGCCCAGGTCTGCTCATTCTTGATGAAGGTCATCAAGCTTGAAATAGCAGATAAAAGATATGGAATTCATGCAAAGAGGTTAATTCAAAACTGTGCATTATACTCTCAGGAACTCTTTTCCAGAATAACTTCAAAGAGCTTTTTAACACATTGTATCTAGTAAGGCTGAATTTTGTCAATTTTTGCTTGGGTAAAAACTCGAAGCTATTCTCAACACCTGGTAAAGTTATGGCTAACAATAGGATCTATAGGCCAAGGAAGTTCTACATGGATGAAATTGGGAATAAAATTCAAAATGGAAAAGAGAGTGGAAAAGTAGAATTTGATGAAACTCTTGCAAAGTTCAAGTTAATGACTAATGCTTTTGTTCATTGTTATGATGGGAAGATTTTGAATAGTCTTCCCGAAATAAAGGATTTTACTGTGATTTTGAGAGCATCTTCTATACACAACTGCCATTCGATCAAATAAATGAAGAAACAATTGTGAAAGAACTAATAATTTGAATTTGGAAACAATGGTGACTTGTATAAACTCCCTGATCTAAGTCTCAGAATAAGGTATAGCAATTTTGAATTAGAAACAATGGTATATGAACCAACTATTTAGCCTATTTGTTATGCTACAATAATTAACTATAGACTCCTACTTTTTCTCTGAGTATGACAGTACCTGAGCTTCTGGTGTTTCTAGATGGAACCTATAGTGGAAAAGTGTAGTTTCCATCTGAAGGAACCATCTTCGAAGCTCTTCCCTAAAATGAGGTTTGAAAACATTAAAAGAAAAGCAATACCATAATTCTAAAGTAATAATTTGTATCAAGCCAAATGTTAGAAAGTATAATTAAAAAGACAAATCCTTACAATTGGACCAAGCAGATTTATGATTTTATCTTTAGAATGTAGGAACTTTCTCTGTCAAAGCTTCGCGACCTCAAATTGGATCTCCAATTGGACCAACAGATTTATGATTTTATCTTTAGAATGTATGAACTTCCTCTGTCAGAGCTTCATGACCTCAAATTGGATCTGAAATTGGACTAGTAGATTTATGATTTTATCTTTAGAATGTACGAACTTTCTCTGTTTAATATTCACTACCTCAAATTGGACCTAAGATTGGACCAACAGGTTTATGATTTTCTCTTTCCACTGACATTTGTATTCCTACACTCGAGTTCTTCTTTCGAGCAAAAACACCCAGAAGTGTTTCAAACCGGCTGAAAGTACTCTCCAACCTAGTTATGTCACTGATAGCAATCCAATTTTTTATGAACCATCCATACCTGAATGTTGCATCACAATCTATTCTTCCTGCACATAAAAATGCCACTTATTAATCCCTTCTAAATAAAACATTTAATCATCATAAAACCATAATTAATAAATCATTTCACTTTCAGAAAGTATCCGATGTCATTTACTATCACAATAAAAGTTGTATAAATCACAAAAAATTCATGAAGCCTCCTAAATGTAGCTTAAAGCATGTTTACAAGATGGGTTTCAGCATAAGAAGCTTTCTACTATAGCTCTCAATGAATGTATTATAAGAAAAAAAACAAAATTCTTCACACTCGTAGTAATGTAGTCAAACATTTATTCCAAAAGTATGTTAGCAGGAGTTAACTAAAAACAAAATGATTTTTCACTTGGTTACTTTTAATAATATGCCACGTGGAAATAGAATAATCACTAAGAAACCCTAACAATAAAAAATGAAGTAAAGGTTTAAGAAAGGAAATTCCAATGTACTATTGTGTAATGGCAATGAAGGCATTTATATGAGCATGACCTGCATACAAATCCCAGCCATTGAATTGTCATCCATCCAAAGATAAAATAAGCAATGTAAGGATTTGAGCAATATAAGTCCAAAGGGTTATGTTGTAATGGTAATGGAATCACCATAAGAGCACAACCGAGGAACAAATTCTTGTGACTATAATTATGTGATCCATAACTCTATTGGTCATGTGGCACAGTTCTGCTATAACAAATACAAGATGCGTTCATGTGTGACCCAAGTTTAATGTGGCCATGTTGTGATAGAAATGGATGCACTCATATGAGCACAATTCATGTACAAATTAATCAAATATTGTCACCAAATTGTAAAAATCATATATCGAACATCTACTTGGCGACAACGATGGCAATTGACGATTTGCACAGATAAGCGTTTTTATGTCAAAAGACAATGAATACTTACAATGAGTCCAATGATGAATGAGGACAAGAAGTTTGCATATGATTCATCACCATGACAGTGTCAAGTGCAAGCTACATGGACAACTCTTAGCTATACCTTGGATTATGAGAGGTTCATGAAGACATGAAAGTAGAGTTTTGAAGAGGATAGTGCTCTATTAAATACAGTCATGTTACAAATGGAAAAGGTTTTCACCATGAAGTTCTCCTTGAGCATTCAATAGTGGTAGACCAATTAACAAAGGGAAATGATTTATGTATAAACATTTATAAAAAGCAAAATTGCAGATAATAAAAGATGGTTATAAGACATAAAAGATGATGGTCGTTGTCAATGGATATAAGGGCAATCCATATGTAAAAGATACTCTCTATGACTATAATAAATAGGACAAGTACCATGAAGCTAAGGGAAAATCAAGAAGTAGGGACATTTACTATAACCAATAGATAGTGACAATATTTTATGAGGGTAGTTAGCTCATACAACCTTAGTCATTGTTGAATCTATCACAAGTGGATATCAAGTAATTGCATTGAGATTGACCTCATCGAAATAGGATAGTCATGGTTATCAATATTTATAAGACATGAAAGGACAAAGCACAATTATCTTGAAGACTTTTAAACTGCCATCTTCAGATATGAATGATATTCATGAAGGATTCATGGGACAGTTATAGCCACATGACAATGGGTGATAAGGGAGACCTAAAGAACTTGTTTATTTAGGTAAAAATGGATGGATAAAAAGAAAGAGAAGCTATAGTCATGATAATTCAGATAAAGAAAACATGCAATGGTAGGTTACTTTTAAACACCCACATCAAACCCTAATGATATTTTTCTTGATAATTTTTTTCAAACGAATATATTTGAGGAAAAAACCCCTACTAGTTTGTAAATGGCAAAGGATGAAAACCTATTGGCCAAAGAAGTGGTTCTCACCCATAGGTCATGGGTGAATTTTAATGGTGGTTTACATTGGTGATATCAAGATAGTAAAACATACATATTGTCATTTATTCATCATTATTTTCCTTACAAAGACATACGTATTGCCATTCATAACCAAAAAAACTCCTCATAACCAGTAAAACCCATTGACACTTCAAAAATGAGACTAATGTCATGTCTTAAACATATCATGGCATGTGATCTTCTTAAAGGATCTGCATTGCGATATGAAAGTATCAACTATGAAGGTAATTTTTTTCCTAATAAGAGCTTTGACTTCCTAGTTTGGGCTTATGACAAGGATAAAACCTTCATGAGTAGACAAGCAAGCTCTTCCTCAAAACTTCAAACAAAACTAAAAACCCTAATGGCATAGAGTATACCTAGCAAGATGTGAGGATGAAGGCTTCCAGGAAAACCTTGAATATTACTCAGCGTGGGGATGATCTATCCTCAAAACCTTGGACAATCTCCTCATGCATGCAACATGTCTTCAAACCCTTGTGAATCTCTATAGAGTGGATGAATTCAAAGAAAACAAAGAAATGTTTCTTTAGATCAAAATCAACATGCATTTATCCCAGATCTTCTCAACAATGTGGATAGATGTTGGTGCAACCAACTACTGGTTCTACGCCATGCCTTCGAGAAATATTTGAACTTCTTCCAACTAGAAAACTAAAAAACCCCTAACCTTCCTCTTGTTATGTGGCTCAATAGACACAAGGAATGAAAATTCTCTTTTTCATTGTTTAGTGCCCCAAAAAAAACTTAGTCAAAATTCTCTTTTTCACTGTTTGGTGCTAAAAAAAAACTTAGTCTTTCACTAATATCTCCCTTTTTTTTTACCCGATGATCAAATTAGTCATTTATAGTTGTGTTGCAAAAACTGACTTGAATTTAATCATTTTTAGTTGTCGTGACTAATTTTTTTGGTCATGTAGTCATTTATTTTCCAAATTCTACCAGTGTATTATCCAACATCAAATGATGGTGTTGTTAGAAACTAACTATGTAGGTTTAATGTTGAATATTTGGTTATGTTTACTCATGTGATACATTGGCTTTGTGTTTGACCTACCTTTGATAACTGATATGAGAAAAAATAAGTGGTTTTTCCCTTTGTCAATTTTTTTTCCAAGTCAATTTTGAGGAGTCCCCTACTACTTCACCATGATTCAATGTTCCTTAAAAGTTAAGAAAATCATAACTATTGAGCTACTTGAGCTATTTCCTTAAGTATTATGTGTTGTCAAACTTTTGATCTCTTAGGTTGTGTATACTACCATACCCTCCCTAACAATCCCAACTACCCATTCATGCCTTTGCTAAAAAAATTCTAAGTGTTGGTTTGTCATCCTATCAAGTTGTTGATGATGTCATTCCATCTATCCCAAATCTAAAATGATGAGTTTTAACTTATAAAATCATTATTGTTAGGCTATCGAATATGATCATCACTAACTAGTATATATTCCCTTACATGTCCAACCCTTGATCCCTAGTCCTTTTCCTTCAAATTCATTCCCTTTTTCTTTCCTTGGGCCTTTAGAATTTCCCATCCTTGAATACCAATTTAGACTTTCCCTTTTTCAAATTCATCCTTCCATCCAATTTTGACCCCTAATGTGGACATCATCATGATGTCATGTTAATATCACCCTTTCATTAGAGTTTTGAGCTAGTCCATCTTTTTTGATGTCATCTTTATATGATTCTAGTATCATCCATTTTTGGAGCTCCCCATTGACTCATACCTACTGGTATCATGCTAGCATCATCTTTTCATGCCTCCATTTTTTTTAATTCCTAGATTGGGAGGTTAGGCCATCCATTT
>VDFB02013979.1:0-27393 GCA_007258455.2 Sequoia sempervirens | reverse complement strand
AATCACTTAAAAAGTATTTTAATGAAGTCAAACATATCAACCAATTGCTTGAACTAATTAATCAAATAACATGTGTTAATCCATACCAAAATCCAAATTTACATAATTCTAAGGTTTTCAAAGTTAAAGACTATTATATATAGCCATAAATTAAATCAAACAACAATTATAAGATTTCATTTACTGAGCTTTCCCCCATAGACTCTTCCCCTCCAATAATTGGAATTTATGGGAAATAACCCTACATTTAGTATTGCTCTCTATGGATTCCTTCCCCTTGCAAGCTGGCTCGAATACCACATGCACAACAATATTGGAGAGGAGCTCGACCCTGTCGTCACAGAAACCACAATATCAGAGAACAAAATGATAGCGAAAGAGAAGATGATTTAAAAAAATTAACATAGCACACCTACACTTTGGCATAACTAATTCCACATAGTTTTTGCCAAGTTCTTTCAGACATCAAACTTTTCCAGTGCTACATATGAAATGCTTTAAATGCCTTCCAAGTAACTAAAGCTGATGTAAAATTGACAAAGGTGTAGCACTACCTATAGCTCTCTACACAAATTACCAACCCTACCCTACCTTTGGTTTCTTGATCTTGAATTCTTCTTTTAGATGGATTTTATTGTCCATTTAAATGGGTGTGGAAGGAGCCACATTTGAAGGAGTACCTACTAATATAAAAACTTATTTATATTCTTATGGTAAGTTGGTTGCTATATTGATTGTCTTTTCCCAAAGTTCCATCCCATGCTTCATCTTCTAAAAACTCCACATCTCTACTAATTATAATTTTTTGGTTATTGGATTATAAAGTTTTTATGCCTTGGATTCATCACTATATCCAAAAAATATACATTTTTCTCCTTTCTTGTCTAATTTTCTTCTTAACTCATTTAGAAAATGTCCATAT
Organism: Sequoia sempervirens; assembly: GCA_007258455.2. NCBI lineage: Eukaryota > Viridiplantae > Streptophyta > Pinopsida > Cupressales > Cupressaceae > Sequoia > Sequoia sempervirens. The sequence continues at coordinate 26,471 of VDFB02013979.1, read as the reverse complement.
TCCACACATCCAAATACTCTCATGTTAGTGTGTCATAGAAAAAGGAACCTTTATTTGACATGGGATTAATTCATGATAAATTGGACATAATGATGCCTTAATCTAGTGTTCTAAGGCATTTTATGCATCCACACTAGGTCTTGGACCCTTGCAAATTGAACAAAATCTTTTTAATGAAATCTTGTGAAGGTGTTGTGAAGTGGTGTAAGACATTTCTACATTCTTCTAGAATCTATTTATTGTAATTCACCTTAAAATAACCTTTTCATCACTAATCAAGTCCTACTTTGAAGTGTTGTAAAGTCTTGTAACAAGATTTCATGCTTTTCTAGGCACATGTTCACTATTTATCCCTTTCTCATGCTTTATTTAACCCATTTATTGAGCCCCCATATGCTTTAATTTAGTATATTTTTTAATCTTAACCTGACAAACAACATTAAATACAACTTAATTCCTGACACCTATTTTTAGGTCCTAGGTGGGACCCATTTGCCATGGGTGATGAATGTGTCCCCCCTTGGCTCCAAATTCAAAATTTTTAAATTTTCCTTTCAGGTTTTTATTCAAAAACACTTGATGTCAACCTGTGATGAGGTATGAATGGTTAACTAAGGCACACATGTTTATAAACATGTGATTTTCACCTCAGTCTCCATTCCTCATAATCTCCTCATCTCTTAATCATTTATTCATATAATATTTTATCTCAAGTGAAGCAAGTTATGGCTTCCACATTACTTGACATCAATTTATCTTCCTAAGACATCCAAGGGTAGATTGTACATGTTTTTTTTCAGAATTTCAAGATCTATCATCATGGAAAGGTAATCTATTCCATTATTGCATGTTTCATTCTATTCCTTTATTATTTTTGTTTAATTACCTAAATGGGGTTTGATTAATGAAAATCCCTCATTAGACAAACTATCTTAAGCTATTTTTCAAGAATTTTATGAGATCCGAAGTTGGGTTTCCATCAGAAATTGTTGTCCAAGTGTCAAAGTGCAAGACAAAAATTTGAAGTTGCAAAAATTTGAAAGTGGAATGATTTACCATGCATGGTGAATGAGTCCCTCATAAGGTTCAGATATGAGTTAAATACAAATCTAGATCCTCGATTGTCATAAAAAAACTTTTGTGTAGAAAAGTCCCGATCCAGGACTGATTCACCCAAGGTGGCGAATGATTCCTAGTCAGCCTAAATTCAAGTTTCATCAATTTTCAAATTATTTTCCATTCATCTCTAGTTTACCAAGTGCACCACTCTGAGAACCAACATATTGTTTAGTTTAATTTGCATTTTGTTCATTCTTTAAAGCATTTTTTTAAACAACACTATGTTTTCAAATATAACATAGATATTAATTTTTGATTCATAATCTATTTTTTAGATCATTAAATTGCATTTAGATCATCTCATTTATTCTTAATAACATCACACATAGCATAGTTTGAATGAACTAGTTAGCATTTTCTTCCCTACCTCTCTCCTTTTAGGTGAAAAACCCTATAAGAGCTAGAGAAGTCCTAAAGAGCCAAAAATCAATGGTTTAGAGAGTAACATTATGTTTTCTTCCAATCCATCACACTTCTTCTAGAATCATGTTCTTCAAACTCTTGCTTGGACATGTATTGATAATATATGTTGCATAAGCTACAACTTCAACCCAATACTCATTTGACAAACATGTTTTTCTTTCAACATGCTTCTTGTCATTTTCACGATTGTTCTACCCAATTTTTTTGAGGTGTGTATCTAGTTTCCAATTGCTTGTGAATTCTGTGATCTTTGAAAAAATTTATAAATTCATTTGAGATGTATTCACCACCTGTATATATTCTCAATGCTTTGATTTAATGTCCACTTCTCTTTTCTACAAGAGCCTTGAATTGATGGAAGAAATCAAACACTTCATTATTTTTCTTTATAAAGTAAACCCATATTTTCCTTGAAAAATATTCAGTAAAAATTAAAAAAGTAGAAACTTCCACCAATTGAGGGTATTTGCATAGGTCCAAAAAAATATAAATGCATAATCTCCAAAGGTGATTTTGTTCTAATTGACTTGCCAACTAGAAATGTTTCTCTATGTTTTTTTCCAAAGCTACATCCTTCACAAACTCTTTCCAGTTTCTTTATTAATGGAAAAACCTTTACTAGACTCTTTGAATGTAGCATTAGCATTTTTGGCCCATCTTTCTCCTTCTAGGTGAAAAACCCTAGGATAGCTAGAAAGAAAGTAGGGCCCAAAAATCTATGTTACATTTTGGTGAACCCACTTTTTTAATACTATTTTCTGATTTTGAGTCCTTTATCATCATAGATCTAGCTTGTATTAGGATTTGCATGATTCATTTGCATGCTAGGTGTTAAATTTTGCATTCATAAAAATTGCATTTAGGTTGTATTTTTGGCATCTAAATTCATTTACATTTTGTGAAATTCTACATTTTTTTAATTGAGGACTACATCATAGCACTCAGAACAAATCTAAATCCCTCAAAAATTTATGAAAATTCAAAAAAAAGTTCATAATAGGAGTCGTTTGCCATGCTAGGCGAATCAGTCCCTTCTGACCCTAAAATTGTCTTTTATAGAGCTAAAAAACCTATATTTAGGCTTTTTTTTGGTTCCCTTTCATACTTGTATTAGTTGGTTGCATTTATGTATCATCCATTTCATCAAACCTAGCCTAAATTAACTTAGTTCATGCATTATTTAGTTCCAAATTTTTGCATTAGAAAAAGTGCATTTAGCTTACATTTTTGCATAAAATTTCCTTAAATTTTTCTATAATTCTATAGATCCATCTTAGGTTTGCATATTATAGCATTAAACACATCAAACACGCTTCAAAATTTCTGAAATTTTTTCAAAAAACCAATGCTGCAACTCATTCACCATATTGGGCGAATCAGTTCATATCTAGATTTTTAATTCTCTATTCCTGCATCAAAAACATCATTTTAGATTCCTTTTTTTTCAAATCATTTCATTTTCACACGCCATTTGATCTAAAAATGCTTCCATTTCTGCAATTTTGCATAACATTGATAAAAGTACTTTTCACTTTTGCATATACAATATTTCTATTCATAAAACTTTGCATTAGTTTGGTAAAAGTACTTTTCATTCGTGCATATATATCATTTACATTATTAGAGATGTTGCATACATTGGATAAGAGTGTTTTGTATCTTTGTATATACATTGTTCCTATTGTTGAAACAATGCATGAAATGGTTACATGTGCTTTTCATTCTTATCCAAACAATTCTAGTGCCTTACATAGTTAGACATGTTAAGAAACACTTCCTATCCTCTCCCTATGAGATTTTTTTAGTGAAAGAGACTACAACTTAGGCCATTCCTAATGATCATACTTGTTCTTCTCATAATATCTCTCTTCTTGGTGGGTATGTGCATGATCATGATGGGCCAAAAAGTGGCAATATTATGGGTATTTGTAGGGTATGTGGCTAACGACTTTTTTTTTACCCAAAATTGATGAAACAAAAGGGTTTCTAGAGGAGATTCTCAGCTTTCCACCAGTATAAATTATGCTTTAATTTAAATTTAATAAATAATTATTACTTATTTTCTATTAGAATTACAACTAAAGTCCTGATGCATAGGCTAATTGAAAAACATCTATAACTTTCAAATGCTATCACATGTTTTGAATCGAAACATGTGTCACATTCTATGCTTCACATATTATAGGATTAAAAAAATAAAAAATAAATTTCATGGAGTTTTGACCATGTTAAGGTGGTCAAATATATCAGTTTTTATAGTTTCTAAAAGTTGTAATAAAAAATTCGTAATTAATTATTTAATTCAAAAAAAATTACAAAAAAATATGCATCACATCCGGACATGAGTCTTCTACTTATATATAAAATCTTATAAAAAATATTATCATTTTATTATGGTTAGGGTGGTCAAACTGACACCTACTCCTTATTTTTTCCTTGAAATTTAAGTACTATTGCATTGAAATTTCAAATTTTCACCAAATATATTTTATTTATATTTATATAAACCTAGTAGTTTAGAAACTAAATTAAATTTTCTATAGATTATATTATTACATATTTTTGAAATAATATAGATAAATTATTCAAATTTTTACTTCAAGTTTCCTAACACTAATTTTTCTAAATTATTTGCCACTTAAGGGAATGTTTTTTCCATGATAATCCTGCGCATACCCTAGTAATGAAGATATTTTAGTAGAAGAATCAATTTATGAGAGTTTTGAGAATCCTAGTTGTTTCTCTCCTTTTACCTCTCTTAGTGAACAACACATTCACAACCAACATAGCACAACCTTGGATGATCTTGACAACAACATTTTTTCTTCTTCTAGTATCTCTCCTAGTTGTGAAGTAGATACTTTGATGTTAGAAAACACAATCGATGAAGGTCATGAAAATATTAGTTGTCCCCCTTCACCTAGGGAAACTGCTCTTGACAAGCGATCTTCAACCATTGATCATTCCCCTACTTTTAATGAAGCCCTTTTAGAAGAACCAACCTATGAATGTTACAAACATTTTGTTTGTTTTTCTACTAAGAATTTCTTTCTAGGGAGACTCTCATGGTGCAAACACACATGAACATTGACAAATATCCTTCAACAACTAAACCTTCCCTAGGTGGAGATACTCATGTGGCATTAGAATCTCCCTCACAAACATATCATGCATATCAAGAAAAAAAAATTGAGGTTATGACAACACAAGTGGCATCTCCTTTAATTAGTGACACTCCTAAGTCACCTTCCATTAGTCAAAAACACAAAAAATTTAGAAATGTCTTGAAATCCATCATTCAATCTACTCATAACACTATTTTCAGCCACTAAGTTGTAGCTTAGTAACTCAAACATCTAGGGGACCACACCACACTCCTACACCATTACCTTTTCCCTAAAAAGTGCCTAGTGTTGAACATCTTAAAAAGTCTCCTGCTAATTTATCTATATGGGAGATTATTCAAATTTCACTAACAATCAAACTTCTCTTCCATGAAATGTTGGAAATACAAAATGAAGAAATACAATATTACATAAAACGAAATCATGTAACATCCTTCCCCAATCCCATACAAGCCAACCATTTATATATCACATCCCCTAAACATGAATTACCCCCATTTGAGATTTAAAACAAAAATGATTTGTTGATGATAAAGGTGATCATTATTAAAACTCTAGTTAGGTAGAATCTCATCAAAAATGGATTAGAGATTAATGTTTGTAGCGTGGACCTCCTACACAAACATTGCATGGAAAGAAAGATCATTAAACTTAATGTTGTTCATATCTGTAGCTTTGACAATGTTCATAGGCAACTACTCGGTATGATCACATTACCTATTGAGGTTGGACTTGTAGTGTTTGCTACCTCTATTCATATCATGAAAGAACCCCTTCCATAAAATATTATCCTAGGGATACCATGGATTCATTGTATGAAAGGAGTCCCATCTACCCTTCACTATGCCATGAAGTTTGAATACAACAACAAGATATACACAATTGATGTGAATAAGGCAAGCTATGTGTCAATTGAGCACAACACTTCCAACTCCCCTAATTATATCATTCCTAGATCAAAAACTTAAACCTATACAATTTTATGCTAATTCTTCATCTACAACAAAATTCTTTTGTGATAATGGGGGTTCGTTAGATTCTACAGCTCCTTTCCATAACATTTCCAAAATCACACCCTCATGGTCCAAAGAGTCATATACAACAATTTATTTTCAAACACAAGTTCTAGTAGTGATTGGAGTTTTACACCTAACTTTAAGGGAGGATGTACAATATCCCAATCTCAACCCACACAACCTTGTGTTCCATTCACTCAACTTAGTTCTACCAAATCACCGCATGATGGTGAGGAGAGAAATATAACTCCCATCCCTAATGCTGCAATGACACATCATATTAAAAAGGATTTGTGTTCTTGTAAATTAACAAATCTTTCTCACAGACATATACCCCCTTCATCTAACTTGGAAGATTGTTATGGTTTTAGTTACAACCTTCCTCCTACACATGGATGCAATAAACATACAAACAAATCTGACTTATCTCTACTTTTATCAAAAAATGTTCACAACAATAACATTCAACCTCTCAAGGAGTGTGGTGCTCTTCCTTGTGTTGGAGGACCTCATTCCTCTACCTCATACTTCCTTTCATACATTCTAGGATCACCTTTGACTTGTACTAAGTTGGGTCAAGGGGTTCAATAGCCTCGTCCTTATATATCACTTGTCATTGTCTCTTTTGACTAATCGTTAACCATTCATGAATGTATAAGAGCAAGCTTGGGATGTGGATGACATGTCTTAAGATTGACTTGCATGTGACATATTACCCTTCCTTCTTGATGTAGCTTCTTGGAAACATTTGACTTGGCATAGGGATTTTAGAGTTAACTCTCATGTTCTCCTTCTTCTACTTTAAAGCAATTTCTCACAGACAAGTGTGTAGAAACTGCTTTAAATTGGGGGCATACATAGACCACTTCTTTTTGTAAATATTGTGGCATGATTTACTTTTTCTTATGACATGTCCTCTCCTTGGTGGTGTCATTTGGTTTGATGCCTTCCAAGAGTGTATAATCAATTGAAGTGGCCTAATGTGAACAAGACATCCCATGGATGTAATTTTAAGTACGCATCATTTGAAGTTATCTTTCCAATGAGATCGAGTCCTCATTGCAAAAAGGGCCATGGTGTGACAATAGGATGAATTTCTTGAGCTGGAGCATTCATGAGGTCCCCATGTTTCTGAAATTGTAGGCACCTTTTGGCGTAGTCATATGCTTCTCTTTCCATTGTAGGCCAATAATACCCATCCTCAATAATTTCTTGGCCAGGGTCATTCCACTAGAGTGTGAACCACAAATACCGTTATGCACCTTATTTAAGGCATTCAATGCCTCCTTGGAATTTAAGCAATGTAACAAGGTTACTTCTATGCTCCTACAGTAAAGTGTATTTCCTAAGATGACAAACCGAGATGCTTTCTCATGACAAAAGTTCTTTTTAGGCTTGAGGGTAAGTCACTAGGTAGGACACCTATTCACAGGTAGGTATAAGTGTCATGGTACTAAGGATCACCGAGACCAATGATTTCACACACAAATGTTGATTCTAGTACCTTGAATGTGGGAATGAGAAGCTATTCTACCAAGAATTCATATTTGGGGACATTGTGAGGGATGTCTAGTAGGGATCCAATCACCGCCATGGCATCTACCATGAAAAGCATTTTTGGGAATCTGATAGTTTCCACAACCATTGTCATGGATGATGAGTTTGATGTCAGAGATGGTGGGCATGGGGGGTGTGGCAAGTGTCTTTGTCGCAGAAGTGGAAGTGAGAGTGATTGGATCAATGTATGGTTTCGATGGGTCTTCACCATTTTTAGGCACTCAAGTTATTTTGTAGCATTTTTCCACTAGGTTCTTGCAATAGGAGTATGGTTCAAGATCTCCATGGATAGTGACCTCTTGTCCTTCATATGTGAATTTGACACATTGATGGAATGGTGATGCTACTGCTTGCATTGCATGGATCCATAGACGTCCCAGGAGAATGTTATAAGGCAAGTTCAGGTCTAGGACCTGACAGGTTGTTTCCATGATATCTAGCACCACTTGAATAGGGATTTTCATTGTTCCTTGGTAGACTCTTTCTTGATCATCATATGCTTTGATTGTAATACCTTTTCCTTTGTCGATGGAATCCTCTCATATTTTCATGTTCTTAATGAGCTTGAGGGAAAAAATATTCAAACTTGCACCTCCATCCACCAAGACTCACTTGACTTTATTTTTATGGACAAGGACCTCTAAATGGAGTGCCTGATTGTGAGATGGTTGAGTGGGAAAATCTTGGTCAAAGAACAATAGGAGTTTTGAAGCGATGATGTTTCTAACCATAGCTTGGAATTGTTTTGAATCAAGATATGTGGGGAAGATGGATGAACCCAATGCTTCTTCAAGGATTTTCTTCTAGGCGGATTAATTTTTTAGCAACTCCATGATGGATATTTATGCTATGGTTCTTTCCAACTAATCAAGGACATTGTCACCACTAGGAACAAATCTTGAGTTGGATGTGGGTGCTCTATTTGGCTGAAATGATCCTGTAATGGTAATTTTGTCGCCTCTTGTGGTGACTCCACAATTAGCATGGGCTCCTTTGATGGTGAGGGTAGCACAATAGTCATCCAAGGATGAAATGACATGGTTGTATACATGATTGATGCTTTTGAATGTTCCCTTCCCCTTTTCATTTTTATTGCTACCTTTGTTGTTATGGTTTGGCGTTGGATTCGTGTATGTTTTGAGGTTCTAATTTCTAGCTAGCTACTCCATTTTTATGATTTTTTGATCAAAGAGGTCTTGGACTAGGTTCTTCAACCTCATGTAGTTGTTAGTGGTATGTCCTTTGATTTTTTGAAAGTCACAAAGCTAGTTTTCATTGTACCAGAGTGGTTTCACATCTGGTTCCTAATAATTCTCGTAGGTGGGAGCCTCGATGAGGTTTTCCTTTATCAATCTCTTCATGATAACTTCAAGTGGCTCCCCAAGGGCAGTTTACTTCTACTTCGGGGAGTTATTTTTTCATTGGGGTAGCCCCCTTTCATCATTGAAATTGTTGATGGCTTGATTGTTTGACTGTTCAGTTACTATGTTGGCTTAATGATTGTTTTGATGATGATTTTGAGGTTGTTGTTGCAATGCGGGTGTGTTTGTTCGAGCTGCATTGATGACAACTTTGGCATCAACAAAACCATCATTGGTAATGTTTCTGTTTCTTTCCCATGTGCGAGGTTTGTCATTATAGGTTAAAGATTCGTAGTTGCTTTCTTTATCAAGATATGTTTGTGTCATCGATTATGTAGCAAGGGCTCGTTCAATGTTGAGTGCCTTGGAGAACAACTGATCATATGTGGTGATCCCTTGGACTCTGAGATGGAAAACCAAGGCACCATCAAAGTTGGAGATGATATTGCACACTTGTTGTTCTTTCGGCATGTACTCTAATTAGCCTTAGAATGCCATCATTGTAGGAATGAAGCAAATGATTCATTATTTCCTTGTTTCAGAGCTGAGAGTTCCTGTAAAGTGACATCCATCACAATATTGAATGTGCAATTTTTTATGAATGCATCTACAATTTCTTGGAACTTTTTTATGCCTGGAGGGAGGCAAGAGAACTATTCCATGGCTTCACCTACCAAACTTCTAGGAAACAATCGTATGAGATAGGTATCATCATATGCAACTTCCATGCAATGAACCTTAAACTCCCTAATGTCATTTTCAAGGTTTCCCATCCCACGATATTTGTCAAATTTTGGGATCTCAAATCCCTTTAGGAATGGTTTCATTACAAGGCTCTTATGAAATGGATAAGGACACAAGTTGCTAGTTGTTTTCATGGTTTTCCCTGACTGAAGATTGAGCACTTTTTATGAAAGAAACTTGATATGCATCATTACATCATTTTATGGATCAGGGGGTGGAATGAAAGTGTTTTGAGGTGGTTCAATTTTTGGTGGGATGGATGGATTGGTTGGTATGTTGATGGATGGTGTTTTTATATGTTGTTGAGCCAAATATGTTTGTAATTGTTGTTGTACCAACAATGCTTGTTGTTGGTCATGTTGTTGTTGTGCTATTAAGGCCTGTTGTTGAGCATACTATTTTTGTTGAGCCAACAATACTTGTTGTTGAGTTGCTAATTAGGTTGCTTCATGTCGTTCTTGATATTTCTTCAATGCTTGTTGATATGCTTGTTGTTCCACTCCTTTTTGTTGTGCAAGTTATTGTGCTTGTGCTTGTTCTACTTGATATTGGGCTTGGGCTTGACCATGCACTTGAGATTGGGCCTGAGCTTGAGCCTAAGCTTGAGCTTGTGCTTGAGCTTGAGCTTGTTGTTTCTATTGTTGCAATAATATTTGGGCTTGAGAAGCCTATTTTCTTGTTTCACTTGTAATGTGGCTTATGTAGCTTCAACAGCTTGTGTGGCTTGAGTGGCTTACTCAACAGCTAGTTGCATAGCTTGTTGTTTTTGCACTTGCTAGAGTGCCTTTTGATAATAAACTTGTTGAGCTACTTGCAATGCAATACTATATTGGTTTGATGTGTTCATGTTTGGTGGTGGTTGTGGCATAGGTTGGTTCAAAATGGTGCTTGTTGTGATGATGAGAGGCACCATCATGTTGATGATTGGGGTTTGAGTGGTAGATGGTGCAATCAATATGTTTGGTCCTTGCGAGACCATGTTTTGAGGGATGGTTGATGATGTGATGGTGGTGGTTGCCATCTATTGTTGCGATATCAATGGAAAAGTGGAAGTATTTGGAATTGTGCTCTGATTCATGCTTGGTGGGTTGATTTGATTTGTTGATTGCCATTTCGTAAAGGGGGAAGCCCTAAATTGAGAGGTCATGTGGATATTGATGGCAATAGTGGAAGTAGTGGAAATTTGGAGGTTGTAATCTATTGAGGAAATGGTCTAGTGTCAAAAATTCCCCCTGGTCCGAACATGTCACCCTCTCCTTGTGAGGTTATGGGGAGAGAGGTTTGGGGTGTTGTGCAGAATGATGATGATGGGTCATTTCAATCATGAAAAGATAGATAGACGTACGGATGTGATGGATTTTGAGGTACGAACTGCCCCAAGATGGTGTTTGCATCTAAATCTTGGTTGTTTACAAGGTGGTGTGTTTCTAATGCATTGAGAAATGCACTTTCCTTTTTAACAATGGGTTGAGCTGGAGCAATGGATTATGTGGTTTTTGGGATGTTTTGAAATATACGTGTAGATGACATGGGGAGTGTGCGTCAAATTGGAGGTATAAACCCAAAATATGGTTCCACAACTATGCTCACATTGAAATTGGAAGGGAGTTTAGCCCCTTGCTTTGCTAATTCAACCCTGTATAGTGAGGGATTGATTCTCATCATGATGTTGATGATCTTATGATTCTCTGGATTTTGAACTATGTTTGTGATTTTCTCTTGTGACATTCCAAAGGGATTATTGGTAAGATCTTCTACTTGGACACCTTACTCTTGATGGTCTTGTGAAAATGGAGTAAGGTTAATCCTAAGACTACGAGACCCAATGGGATTCATTTCAAGAATAGTCTGACTCAAGTCACTTGAAGTAGATGTTTCATTATTGGCTTCCATATTCCTCTTGTGTTGAGATCTAGTTTGCACCATAAAATAGGGATCAAAGTTCAAGAATGTGGGAGGTGAATCTCTAATTCTTTGGATTGATCGACCTTTAAGTACTAAAGAGAAAATTTTATGATGTTTCAAGGACTAAAAGGTGAAATGATGGAGATGTGTGAAAGGTGGATGATATGGATGATTAGAACTCCTGAGAAATCTTGAATGAGATGTTAAACTTTAGGACTTGGATTTGATGTTTTATTTTTATTTGGGATTTAGATTTGATTTGATTTGGATTGAATTGTGAACTTATAAACTCTAATAGGTTGTATTTTGTCCTAGAGAAAATTTGTCCTCAAGATGATAATTTGAATGAGTGTGAGAAGAAGGATTCATCTAAACACACCTAACCAAACAAAATGATTTTTGATTTGGGATTTGATTTTATATTATGAACTCCTAAACCGCAAGATGTTGGATGTTATCAATGGATAAATTTGTCCACAAGGTTTGATAATTTGACTAAATATGTGGAGAAGGATACATCTACACACATCTAATCAAACAAGATGCTTTTGGATTTTCTTTCAAATGATTTTCCCAAAGTTTAACATGAAGGATTTTTCCAAGTTTTTTAAAGAGTTGATGATGAGATGATTCTGGTTTTGATGTTCAAAGACGGATGAATATTTGATTTTTATCCTAGGTTTATCTAAAAAGACACTTGGTTACTAGACCTCAGTTTTGAAGAACAATCTTTTCTCTAGACAAGTTTTGCAAATTCTGAAAAAAGATTTGGATTTTGTTGGCAAAAGAACTCATAGAAATTTGGGTTGTTTCTTGAAGCTTTCTTGTAGAAGTTAAAAAGTACTCTTTGTCTAACTTCGTATAGCGTTGAGAGATGCTTTTGGTGATCTTTTGGACTAAGAGCTTTTACCTTTGGTTTCTTGATCTTGATCTTGCATGAAATTGTTGGAGACACTTGTGTGGGGTCCAATTGTTTTTAGTATTTACTTAATGACTTTGTTTTATCATAGACACTTCTTGATTAGCTTTTAAAACTAGATATCCAATCTCTTAAATTCTTCTCATTCCATAAGGTATATCATGTGAAAATTTGATGTAATCAAGGCAAGGGTTACCAATTGTGAACGTTAGTAAGCAAATTGAGATATAAATCCATGTGTTTAGAAACGTCTAAGGATAAAATCCCAAGGGAAAGCAATAACACATGAATTTGGTCAATTTTATTTGCTTCCTAAAGGGTTTGAAGTTTTCATGACAATCTTAAATGTCCATTTCCAAATTTTTTTGAGCAAGCAAAGTGTTTTCTAACCAATAACAAGGACAATCCTATGGATATGGAAGACTATGTTTGTTGAGTCCCCACTTGGACAATGCCAACTACACTTATTTTTAGTGAATGGTTAGATGCTTGATCCCACTAGCTCCCCTCCATGACAATCACTTCTCATGGAAGCCAATCATCAGTACCCATGAAACTCTCATGGCATACTTTCCATCTCTACTAAAAACTATAAAAGTGCGGGGAAGCTTCAGAGTGACTATTCCTACACCAACAAATAGATTGGGATTTTGGCCTTTCTACAACAAGGGTTTTAATTTGGACTTTCTGTTCATAGGAGTTGACCCATCGAGGCAAGAGACCATTGTTTCCCTTCTCATTAGAGCCAACTGTATGGTACTAGCCTTTGTTCCAATACCCACTTTTATATCCCAGCTAGTAATAATCTTGGCTTTAGAGTGTTACCGGTTGAGTCATTCCCTTGGGTGAGTACTTTTTCCCCGAGGCAGGCCCTCTAAGATAAAAAAATAGTGAGCAAACATATATGTAACTTGATCGATATTTTTTGAAAAATAAAGAGAGAATACACATGATAGGTTTACTCACACTCGCAAGATGTTCTATTCAAGTTTAGTTACAAAAATGAAGTGTGGAGGCAATCACTCTATCCCAACCTTACTCCACCAAAAATCCTTTTGATTCTCAAGATCACAGTGAGGCGCAAGAGAAGCACATACATTTTTTCAGTGGTGTTATTTTGAGTCAGAAAAGACAAAACAAAGTAGCACATGTTCTTTTTAAGTCCACAAAGCAATGATTTTGATTCATTTTAAAGCACCAAAATGAGATATGAAATTTTCCTTATGTAATTCTTAAATCTGAAAACAAACTCTAGTAGGTTTGTTCTAAAGTTATTTTTAAGCCCTTTGTCGTGAAAATTGAAATGTTCTTTTTAAGAGCCCAAAAAGATATGTTAGTTGATTTAAAATAGAAAACTAAAGCATATAATGGAAGCCTTAAGCATTAAAAAATTCTTTGTTGATTTCAAGTTTTAATGTCTGATTCCTTCAACTCTAAGATTCATCTAAGATTGCCTCTTATTCTCCAATGTTGCAAGTCCTTTGAACAAAAATCCAAGTTCCTCCTTTCTTTTCATCCCTTTTCCAAATAGGATATTAGCATTGTCTTGTCAATGCATTATACTTGGTCATGTATTGAAGACATGATGAATATTGACTAGATCCATCTTGGCACAACATATGTGTGAGAATAGCCATCCTTCTAGCACCATATGTGAGCACCCCTAAATATTCAAATGGCTAAATCTTGAACAATCCATAACATGGGTTAGTTCATAAAAATGAAAACTTATTAATGCTTCTATGAAATAATACATATACTTCATGAACAAAATGAAATAACAACATAAACCAATAAAAATATTAGAGAAAAACAATGCACACCTATTCGATAGTGGATTGGTATCACTTTGATGTGAAAAGTGACCATTTACAAACCCTTGACAAGCTCAAATGATGAATATGCAATGCTATGACAATGAAGTGGACAAAATTAGCTGTCAATGTGAGGAGAGTAACCTTGCATCAAGATTGTGGATGATCAAAATGAAGGATAGCCTCTCCATTTATAGAATATTTTAATGAGAGAAGAGGCCAAGGGGATGAATGTGGGACTACCTTTCAACCAATGGCAAGGTGACACTTGTCAATAGATTGATGGGTGAAGCATGTGCATGTTTTGATGAATGTTCCAATAAATGACATTATGTGGCCTTTTCAAATTTTAAATTTGGTTGCTTCGGGGGAGAGGAAAGGGTCTTAAATTCCAAGTCGGGAACATGTAAGAGGTAAGTTAATGCTATGTTGGAAGGGAAAAATCATTTGAGAGGGAGATTTGAAATGAGGGAATATTCCACTTTTATGCCATGTTGATGGAAAATGAAGATTTAATAAATTAATTAAAATCATTTATTTGTGCAAGTGGGATGAGCCAGAGGATGTGACATGAGTTTAGATTAAATTAATCACGATTAGATTAATTTAATGAGGGATTAGATGATTTGACTGTTGGACTTATATTTATGGATTAAAATAAATCAAAAGGAGATGAAAAGTGATTTAGACTTAGTTAATTTTTATTTTTTTATTTAGCTAAAGGGAATGATGTTAGAGGTTTAATTAAATAAGTAAATAAGTTTGATTTATTTAATTAAATGAGGAACTTCAGAAGTTAATTAAATAGGATTGGTTTATTTAATTAAAGAGGGACCTTAGGATTAAGGAAATTTGATTGATTTGATTAATAGAGGAATTAAGATGGATTAATTAAGTAGTTAATAAAGGGGTGATTTAAAGAAGAATCAAAGTTAGTTGATCATGAAAATTTTCATGTCTACACTTACCCCACAGATAGCCAGAAGCTCTATGGCCCCAGAGTGAGTATGCATTTCTTTTTAACAAAACAAGCCTAGATTTGGTCCACAACTAGCTAGACAAATGATCGAAGCTTGATCCACCTCATTTTCATTCCTCTTAGTTCTTGCCATTGCATGATTTTTTCTCTTGTTATTTTGACTTAGGAACTTAGATCATGGGCCTTGACTACCTTCTTCATCTTTTTCATTCTTTGTCATGTTCATCTATACACGAGGATCTCTCTTGAATGTCTACTTTAGTGTGAGTTTGAAGGAAGTTCATCCTCTCACTAAAGTGGGGACTAAATGTGTCATAGAAAAAAGGGTGATTTACTTGACATGGGATTAATTCATGATAAAATGGAGTTGATAAGGTCTTAATCTAGTGTCATGATGCATTTTATGCATCCACACTAGGTCTTGGACCCTTTCAAATTGAATAACATGCTTTTAATTATGTCTTGTAAAGGTGTTGTAAAGTCTCATAAAGGACTTTCATGATTTTGTAGACTTAATGAGCCCATTTCTTCTAAATTCAACATTATAAAATGTGTTTCATAACATTATTACATAAACTTAGAAGGTTTGCAAGACAAATTTAATGATAAATAAGTGTTGTAATGTGCCTTTCACATTCTCATTGGTTCGTGTTCCTTCCTAGGCTATGTGGACCTCATTTTAGTGTTGTAAAGTGTATTGAATCACAATTTCACATTGAATTTTGTGTCGCAAGTCCAAAATGAAATTTACATCATCATTAATAGGTTCCTATTAACCCATATTGTGCATCCTGAGGCATAATTTGATCTAATAACTGACATAGTCATCATCTAAGCCTAATTTTCTTACTTCTCAACATTCCAGCTAACAAAAATGGCCCCTATGGGACCCACTCACCACTGGTCATGAATTAGTCTCATATAAGTGGGACCCATTCACCATTAGTGGTGAATGAATCCCATTTGAGCCACTTTCAATGTTTTGAGCAGAAAAAATTAGGTTTTATGTTTAATTTTTCTCCATGTTGGCCTTAAGGATCCAATTAATGGGAAAATAAGGTGACCTTCCTATAAAATCACCTCTCTTAACTCAATTTTACATCCATTAACCTAATTCACATATTCATCCACCAATCTTTCATTGCAAGTCAAGCAACTTAGGGTTTTGTCATTGCATGTCATTAAGAAAGCTTCTAAGGACATTCAAGGGCTAAATCTTCCTCCATTGTTGCAAAAATTCAAGATCAACATCATGGAAAGGTAATAAACTCCATTATTACATTTTTAATTACTTTCTTTCATCATTTTGGTTTAATTACCTAAATGGGGTTTGACCAAGGCAAACCCCCATGCCCTAACATTCAACATTTCTTCTCCTCTTCTTGTGTGTTTGTAGATTTAGGTCCCTTGGAAGCATGGAAATAATTAAAAATCAAGTTAGAATATTACTCAAGTCTTCTCTTAATTCAACAAGTAAGGAATCAAAAACATATTATTTTAAGACCCATAAATCACAGTTTCAAAAGTGGATGCCTATAGGGCATGAAAGTGCAAATCGAAAACTTTTGAATCCATCTTTGAAAATCCAAAAATTTAAAAATGGACTCATTCAACATTGGTGGAAAATGAGTCCAATCCCAACGTCAATTTTTGGATTTTTACACTTTTAGATACACATTTCTCAAAAATAGGTTCCGATATAGTTTGGAAGAACTGGGATTGATTCACCTAGAATGGTGAATGAGTCCCTCTAGTCCTGAAAATCAGCATCAACAGTATTTCAAAAGAAATTCCCAATCTCCTTCAAGGTTTGAGGTGCACACTTTCAATCTGATTCATTAATGTTGCAGTTTTCCATTAATTTTTAGGTGATTTTGTATTACACAATGTGTTTTCAAACAAGTTTTTTTCCTTTAGTTTTAACTCATTAGTCAATCAATGTCATTTGATTCTTGAATTCAAGGATTATATCTATGAATAATGTGTTATTATTCTATCCATATTACATTGACTTTGAATGTAACATAACCATTTTTGGCCCATCTTTCTCCTTCTAGGTGAAAAACCCTAAAAGTGATACAAAGCGAGTGCCAAAATACTATGTTATAGTAATAAATCTATTCCCCTGCTTTCTATGGATGTAACATTTATGGTGAACCACATAATATCTATGTTATGTGTTGTCTCTTTTGCATATTTCTTTCTACTGTTATGTTTATATATCTGCACTTGTTTATTAACAATTGGTATCAGAGCTTGATGAAGAAACTCGATGAAGAAGCTTGGTAGTATAGCTAGTTCGGAAATCGGTGTAGAATTTCATAAGTTATTGAGGAGGTAGATAAATTATTTTTTGGATAGAATTTTGACTGAGGAAGGTGTTTAGGGAGTAGGGAATAGGGAGCAAAGAAAAATAACTTCTTGTTTTTCAGGGTGCATATGACTATTAAAAAGGTTGGAGAAAAGACCTTGGGAAGGATGCACATATCATTGAATGGGTTGTGGAAAAACAATAAGGGGTTGCTTTAAAAAATGACGAGTATATGGTGTCTACGCATGTGTATAAGGAGGTTTCAAATGCACATGGACAGGTGGCACACACATGTTTGAAGGCTACAGTGAGCTAGAGTGTGATAGTAGAAAATTATCAAGTGAAGATCATAGGGAAACATTTGTCAACTGTGCACAAATAATTTGAGGTGGTGCATTGAATATTGAAAGTTGGGCTAAACTTAGAGGAGGCAGTGTTTGAAGATGAGATGACTACACAAAATGTGAAGAAAGAGGCTGCATATAATCTTTAAGAGGATGCATGTCAACTATTGGCAGCAATAAATTATTTGAAGGCACATGAAGATTTGAAAAATTATTTGGAGGTAGCAATATTCTTCTTGCCTATGCTATATGAGCTTTCCTGCAAGTAAGAAAGTGTGAATGGGCAGGTGTATGGTATGTACGCAAGCTGATTAGAGGAATTATCAATGGCATACCATTTCCCACCAATTAAGAGGTGATATAATATATTAATGTAGAGTGGAGGACTCATGTGGAAAGCAATTTTAGTGGAGACATTGAATGGGAAGAAACAAATTAGGGAGGCCCACACCCATGTGGAGATGAAATAGGGACTATGAAAAGGTGGTTAGCAGATAAGAGGGACAAAGAGTCTGAATATGGCATTGGAATTGACTGAAGAGATTGATTAAGGTAACCATGATGTATTTTGATAAATTGATTTCTTAATTTGAGTGCAGATTTAGTGTGAGAAGTTTATGATTTTTTTTGTAATTTGGAGTTGTGTAGGAAGAGGTCCAACAGACCCAAATGCTTGATCAATGGCAAGAGAATTCAATGAATCCCCCTTTTTAGTCTTGTTGAATATAGGGTCACCAGGTTAAAAAGGAGTAGGAGAACTATTAATAGAGCCTATGGTGGAGTTATATCAAGTTCAACTGTCAAAGTACCTAAAGAGATTTTTGCAAATAGTTTGTTGGGGATTGACAGTGCAACTATTATATTTTGGTCTATAATGAAAAACTAGGGTAGGAGTATAGTGAAGAATGTGAGAAGCAATCTAATGGGAAGAAGAAATGAGAAGCTCTTGAGATGCTCATTATTGTAGCAGAGATGGCTACAATGGTAGTGGTGGCCTATGGATGAGTCACACTTGTTAGAGAAGTTTGGGGTGCCACTTGTGATGGTGCCTTATTGGCTAAAATGTTAACAAAGTGATCCAAGTAATGTTCTCATTCCAGGTATGCATTCATCCAACATTGTTCATGTAGTGGGAGTATTGAGCAATCTGACAGATGCATTGATCAAGAAAGTATAATGGGAGAAGTTTCAACATGTGGGCAAGTATAATGTTAATGAAGCGACGTGGTGAATTCCCTCATTCTAGTTGTGATAGATTTCTTGGTGTTTTTCTTTCAAGATGAAGTTGGATTTCTCTCAATATAGTCAAGATGTGACAATGGGAGAGAAGTAGGGGAATATCTGATATGTTATAGTAGTTGTTGGACTTCAAGTGGGAGAATGTTGGGTATATGAAGCCTAATGGATAGATGTGTCCATTCTTTTTCTCTTTGACCTTTCATATTTCCTCTTGAAGGAATATTATATATATGATGATGTACGATAATGTATATTGAAAAGAACAAAGATTAACAAATCTATTCCCCTACTTCCTGTGGATGTAGCCTTTATGGTGAACCACATAATCTTTGTGTTATGTGTTATCTCTTTTGCATATTTATTTCTATTGTTATATTTATTTATCTGTGCTTATTTACTAACACTCTTATGGGTGCTTTTATTCCATGTTTTTGAAAATATTAATCAAACCTGAATAATGCTTTCACAAGTTAGCCTACCTATAAAATATTTGTTTCTACATAATTTTATATTACAATCTCTTACTATTTAAGTGTAATTTAAAAAAATGATAATTATGTTTTAATCTTCATATTTATGAGACAATCAGACAAAATGGAAAATAATTATATTTAAAATATATACATACATAAATACAATAATTTATAAATAGATCAATTATATCACAATATATAGAAAAAATAATTGTATTGAATTTATAAATTTTCAAATAAAATTTTATAATTAGATTTATTTAACTTATTTTATTTTGTTGAGCAAACTTTTGAATTCAACTATGTATCCTTTTTAATCTTTCAAATGACACTCATGAACTGTGAAAAACACATGCCAACTATTTTATTTTATTTTATTTGAACATTATCTTAAAAATGTAGAACAATTTTAAATAAATAATAATTGTAATATTAAACTACAGTTTATTATGTTGAAGGCATTTCCTTATTTGAGCTTTCAAAACTCTTTTTTTTCTACTTTCTTGCCGCTATTGGTTTTTGTTCCTCCAAATTCTTGCCCGATCATTATTGTGTACCACTTAGCTAAGAAGTTTCATATAGTAACATGAAAATTTCTAATTTTAAAGTGGTATTTTCATACATAACAATTTGTGGTGATATAGAAGAGAATAGAATAACTTTAGTTGTCCTCATTTTTTGCCTTCCTTTTATACTTAATTGAATAGAAGAAATGGTCCTAAGCATTTTAAGAGACTTGAAAAAATTGTCAATTGTGAATCTAAGTAGAAAAGTATGAATGATGAAATATCTGTGTATAGTGGATGAAAATGTCATCAAATATGGTGAACACTTAGATAGTGAACATCTCAAACCACCTAGGAGTGCCACCACCGATAGCCGATTATTGAATATCATAATACAAAACATGTTGCAGCACACTTGTGACTAGACCGAATGTCGTCGACATTCTCTTGCAGTCGGGGACCTTGTACACCACTCAAGCCCTGGATAAGGCACTGCCTCCTATGCCCAAAGATACCATTCACTTCATGAAATCCATACCATTTGATTTTTTTAAAATATAATAATAATTAATTAATTAATTAATTAATATATATATAATATATATTATTATATTTTAAAATTATATATATATGGAAAAAAAACCAAAATTTATCATAATTAACCTTCCACACTTCTTCGGTGTTCCCATTGCACACTAAGGTGCCTGTGCAATAGCTAGTATTTAAAAACAAATAAACTTTCTTAATACAATGCTTTATGAACTGGGTTGACATAGACATTATCGTTCAAATGATTAAACCCCAAGTATTGGCGATTATTCCGGAGCATGGTGCATGGCTTTGGGAAATTAAAAATAGGAGAGCTACAACTATAATTTCAAGGGTAAAGGAGCAGTGTGCTCAGGAATTTAAGGCTACAACTAGTGCAACAACTTGACTCTAAGAGATTTGCAATCAATAACTAGGCCATTAAAGTAGTGGTGGCAGCGATAGAAGAAAGGAGATTGGTACTTGTACAAGAACTTTTCCTGGATCGCTTTAAAGTCAAGGAAGCCTATGCACACCCCTGCAAGAAAGTTAGGAGGATTTAGAGGTTGTCTAGTCTTTAAAAGGCTTTAGGGTTAGATGGAGAATGTGTGGAAAAGCACCAAGATCTACTTGGTAGCAGCAAACATAAATTGATAGTAGGGTTGGCAAGTGAACAAGGGTGTCTAATAACCTTTAGGACCTATAGGTTGAGTGGTGGAAAGAAACACCAAGGGTTATCTTTTGAAGACCCAGAGCATTGAGCTAGTGATTGACTCAATCCAACCCTGCCCCTATCAGATTGGTATCATAGCTTCGAAAGATTTGGGAAAGTAGCTTATATGTCAGAAGTTGAGTCAAGTGAGATGCCCAACATGGTGACAAATGCACAACTAGCCAAGATGGTTGAGGAACAAGAAGAGGACAACAAGTCTCTAAAAGAAAGAATAGAGAAACTTGAGGAAGCACTGAGCAAGGTGAGGTTGGAAGGTAAAGTGCCAAAAGAAGAAGAGGTTGCAGAGGAAGAAAAAGTCCCTGAACTTGACCCTATTCTAGAGGAGGAGCCTTTCTTGAAGGCATTAAAAGCCCTGAGTGGAAAAGGACTTGAGGGCGTACCACTATTCAGTGGGAAGATGGATCCTAATTTGGTCATGGATTGGATAGATGGCATGGAGAACCACTTTGAATGTGATGGAGTCATAGAAGCACAGAAGGTGAAGGTGGAAAAATCAAGGTTGAGAGGATCAACTTTGACATGGTGGAAATTTGTTCAGACTGAAAGGGAGAAAGAAGGCAAGCAACCCATATCAACCTGGAAAGGAATGGTTGCTAAGGTAAAGGAAGCATATATGCTAGATGATTATGAGATCCAACTTCACAAGAAGAGGAAGAGTTTAAGGCGGAAAGATCAAGATGTCAACACCTACACTGAAGAGTTCCAGAAGCTTTGCTTGAGATCAAATGTTTCAGAGGATGAGAGCCTGAAAGTGGCTAGGTACCTTAATGGTTTAAAATGGAACATTCAAGAAGAGATGGCTCTTTTGAGTCCTAAAACAGTCCACCAATGTTATCAGCTGGCTATAAAGATTGAAGAGAGGAATAAAAGAAAGCATGATCAGTCCTCTAAAGGTAGAGGCAAAGGTAGAGATCAAAGAGGACAACGTGGAGGTTACCAAGGAAGAGGTAATGATCACAGGAACCAAGGAGAATCTAAGCTTACTAAGAATGGAGGTGAAACATCATCAAGAGGAGGATTTAATAGGAGGAAGAGGACCTCAAGGAGGTTCAAACAGAGAGGAAGAGGAGAGGAAAAAGTAACCTTATTTGCCACCATGAAATGTTACCATTGCAATCAGCTAGGTCATCCAGCTTACAAATGCCCGGAGAAAGCTTCTTCTTCAAGCAATGAAAAGAGAGTGGCCTATGCACAAGAGGACACCATGAGTGTCAAATCACCTAAGATCAGTCATATAGAATCAGAAGTAGGTGAAAATTTGATGTTTAACAGGGTTTTGAACAAACAACCGGTCAAAGAAGAACCCAAGCAAAGGAGAGCTTTGTTTAGAGCAAGGTGCAAGATATTTGGAAAGGTATGTAAGGTCATTGTAGATTCTAGTTCTATAGATAATATAATCTTTGAGGAGGCAGTAACTAAGTTAAAATTGTAGAAGGTACCTCATACCAATCATTACAAAGTCATATGGTTGAACAAAGGGCAGAGTGTTCTAGTGAATGAGCAAGTTACAGTGGAATTCTTAATTAGAGGATATAAAGACAAGCTGATTTGTGATGTACTACCCATGGATGCATTCCATCTTCTACTTGGTAGGCCATGGCAATATGACAGAGGTTCTATATATCATGGGAAGGAGAACACCATTGAATTCAAGAAAGATGGGAGAACTTTCAAGTTGCAGTCATTATTAGAAGAAGATGAGGGGTAGTCAAAGGTTCCTAATATCATGTTGAGCAGTGGAAAGGAGTTCATTAAGGACCTACATCAAGGGAATGAAGGATATGTGGTCCTAATGCAGTCAAAAGATGAAGAAAAGGCTGAGAAGATAGTCATACCTGAAATAGTTCAAAGGCTACTAGAAAAGTATAAGAAAATTGTTAGTGATGGTACACCTACAACACTACCTCCAAAGAGCGCAATAAGTCATCAAATTGACTTCATACCTAGAGCCTCATTACCTAATAAAGCAGCATAAAAACTCACACCAGATCATAATCTTGAAGTGGCTAGACAAGTGAAGGAGCTATTGGATCAAGGCTTGATTCAAAACAGTATCAGCCCTTGTGCAGTCCCAGTTGTTTTGGCAACAAAAAAAGGTGGTAAGTGGGGATTATGCACTGATTCTAGAGCAATTAATAGAATCACAATTAGGTATAGATTCCACACCTAGAATTGAAGACTTGATGGATTGTCTGTGGAGGTGCAAAAATTCTTCACCGCTAGGATCTAAGACTGTATCACCAAATTCAGAATCAAGGAGGTGATGAATGGAAGACAACTTTTAAGGCTAAATTGATAAGCCGTATGAGTGGGAAAGGATACATTTGGCCTCTCTAAATTCCCCTAGTATGTCTATGACTAAATGAATGAGGTGCTTAAGGATTCTATATATAGGGATTTTGTAGTAGTTCACTCTTGATATACCCATTTCAAAAGAAGATAGTAGAAGAACACGGAAACATGTGGATGGTACTTAAAAGGTTGCAGAAGAATAGCTAGTATAAATCAACCTTGAGAAGTGTGAGTTCTTCAACAAGAACTTGTGGCCCTAGGCTTTATATCCCAAGGAATGCTGGAAGATGGATCCAAAGCTAGGTGGAAGCCATCCTAAACTAGCCTACACCAACCACAACAACAAAGGTAAGAAGTTTTCATGTTTTGGCTGAATTTTATAAGAAGTTCATAAGGAATTTTAGTGGTATATGTGCACCAGTACTAGATACAATCAAGGGTGGTCTAAAAACAAAGTTTAGATGGAGTCAAGAGGCTGATAAAGGATTTGAAAAAATGAAACAAGAAGTGGCAACTCAACCAATTTTGTTATTGCCTACTTTTGATAAGTTTTTTATAGTTGAGTGTGATGCAAGTGGAGTAGCAGTAGGAGGAGTACTTAGTCAAGAAGGTAGGCCTATAGCCTTCTTTAGTGAAAATCTCAATGAAGCCAAACAAAAATACTCACCTATGATCTGGAATTATATGCTTTACTGCAATCCCTTAGGAAGTGGAGGCATTATTTGTTACCCAGAGAGTTTGTGGTCTTCACAGATAACCAGGCACTCAGTTACATAAACACCCAAGAGAAGCTGAGTAATAGACACTTGAAATGGATGGAATACATCCAAGCTTTCACTTTTACCATAAAGCATAAGAAGGGACAAATGAATAAGGTGGCAAATGCATTAAGCAGCAGAATGTTGACAGTGCAAGAGATACAACTAAAAAGCATTAGATTAGAGAGTTTCAAAGACCTCTATGGTGAGGATGAATATTTCTCAGAAGCCTACAAGGTATGTTCATATTTTGAAAATCACTTTGATAGTCAATATGCTGAGTATAAACTAGAAAATGGATTGTTATTTAAGGGTAATCTATTATGTGTCCCAAGAGGATCAATGAGGGAAAAGTTGATCTAAGATAAACACAATGGCAGTCTTAGTGGGCATTTTGGTATTAACAAAACTTTAGAGCTAGTTCAAAGGTTCTATTACTGGCCTAAGTTAGCAAGAGATGTCAGAAGATATGTGGAACAGTGTGTTGTTTGCATGAAAGCCAAAGGGGGAGCTAGCAATGCTAGTTTGTATCAACCCCTACCTATTCCTAACAAACCATGGGAATGTGTGAGCATGGATTTTTTGGTAGGTCTTCCTAAGACCAAAACTGGTTTTGACAGTGTTTTTGTAGTTGTGGACGGATTTAGCAAGATGGGTCACTTTATCCCTTGCAAGACCACACATGATGCAAGTTATATAGCCCATCTCTTTTTCAGGGAAGTTGTAAGAATCCATGGATTTCCATTGAGCATTGTATTAGATAGGGATGTGAAATTCATGAGCCATTTTTGGAAAACACTATGGAGCAGATTAGGAACAAATCTATCATTTGGATTGGCTTACCATCCTTAGACCGATGGTCAAACAGAGGTGGTTAACAAAGTGCTAGGTAATATTTTAAGGTTTTTGACAAAGGAATATGGATAGACATGGGATGTGGTGATTTTTCAAGCTGAGTATGCTTATAATGACAACGTTAATAGAACTATAGGGAAAAGTCCATTTCAAGTTGTGTATGGGATGCACCCAAGAGGAATTTGTGAACTTAGAAACCTTGGAGATTAGGAGAATAGGAGTGGACATGCAGAAGAATTCACTCAGACCATGAAGGAGATTCATGAGCACGTTAAGAAGACAATCACATCAGCAACACAAAAATTGAAAGATAAAGTTGATGTGTCAAGGAGAGATGTGCAATTTCAAGTAAGTGACTATGTGATGGTTCATCTTAACAAATCAAGGTTGTAGAAGGGAATGTCAACCAAAATGTAGATGAAAAGAGTAGGAACATGCAAGGTGTTAGCTAAGTATGGGAAGAATGCATACAAGGTGGAACTACCATCAGATTTGGGCATCTCTACAGTGTTCAATGTTGCTGATTTGATCAAATATAAGGGAAAAGTTAGTGATGAGGTTCAGAATAGTCATGAAATCTTCAAAGAAATTGGTAATGTACCCCTACCTAATCAAGAGCAGCCTCAGGTAGAGCAGATCTTGGAGTCCAGAGTGCAAATGTCTACAAGGAATAAGGTCTACATGGAGCACCTTATCAAGTGGAAGGGAAAGCCTGACTCAGAGGCCACATGGGTACAAGAAGATCAATTTAAGAAACTTGGCATTGACCTAGAAATTATCCCTCTTTCCAGTTCTTAGTGTTTGTGCTGAGAGGGGGAGAATGGTGCAAGAGCACCTACCAAGGTGCCAAAGTACAAGCTTATCTTTGAAGTTATTGTTTTAAAATCCTTTTGTTGTTTTGGTTTGGTCTTTTGGATCACTTTATTGGTGGTTGAGGACCTTTTTTCTTCTTATTCTAGAAGTTGAATAAGTTGAAATCATTTTTTTGGGTTGATTCCTAAGCTTTTGTCAAAAATTGCGAAACACATTGTGTTTTACAAAAGCAAGCTTTTGGCCGCTCTTAGGCTAAAATTGAAAACCTAACCATTTTCAATGCATTGTGAAAGAGATCTCTTGACTTTTTTAAGGGGTTAGAAGTTTTGAAGGTTGGCAGTTTCAGGAGAATAAGAAGAGAAACAATGATTTTTGTTAAAAAGGCTCTATTTTTCTGTTCTTGCGTGTGATAGCTACAAGAAATGAATTGAGGAAAGATTTTGTTGAATGGAATAGCATGTAAAGAAACCTATTGAAACATTTCTTGTGGAATTTTAGTTAGTTTTTCCATCTCTTTCTTCCATTTGTAAATATTGTGTTTTTATTGTTTTGTTGTTTTAACTGATAATCTCAGAAAAATGGAGTTCTAGCTTGTTTTCTGACTGTACCAAGAAGTATGGGTTTTGTGGAAACAAGGCTAGACTCCCTCCTTGTACA
>VDFB02013978.1:0-11086 GCA_007258455.2 Sequoia sempervirens | reverse complement strand
AAAATGGATGTAGGATTCATTATAGATAAGATGGATGGAATGTTGGATTTATTAGGGATGTGATAAGATGCTTTCTCCTGAAGTAGCGCATGAAGATGATCGATTCTACACATGACAACTGTTTGTTAAGTTTTCATCATGGTACCTGTCCAAAGTGCCACCGTAGTGGTTTTCACTAGAGGATGATTTTTTATCTTTACTATTTTCAATCCTTTTTTTGATTTTTTTGTTTTCATATTTTTTGATTTTTTTTTGTATTTCCTTGTGAAATATTTTAAGCTCATGCTAAACCACCTGGTGGTGTCGATGTAGATGCTTCCTTCATAATGTGCCATCGATATCCTACTTGAAGAATTTTCTTTACTAAGATACGTGCACTTGAATACAACTTTTGAGATTCTTGATCTACTTTGTTGATATCAGAGTTCACTGTCTTTGTACGCACATCGCAATAGAGTGCCTTATGAATCCTTATGATGAAGGGTGGCTGCCAATACATGGTCAATGTGAGAATTGGATATTATGTGTGGAGGAGTGGATGGAGTGTGTTTAGGAATAAAAGATGGATTGGTTGACGGTTTGGAACCTTTGACTCTCCAAACATGGGAAGATGAGAAATGATGGGTGGATACTAAAGTGTGCATGGAATTAGGACCAACTACTTGATATACTTTGAACGTCGCTTGGGAAGCTTGATTTTTCCTTTGTGGACATCTTTGATGGATACTTTTCCCTTTTTTATTTTGCCCCATAGTTTCTTTGAATGATGGAGTTTGATATGGATAATATTTCTTTATATTTTTTGGTATCCATGTGTATTTGATTTGTCCATTATGCTTCTCAACTTCTTTTTATTTGATGGTGTTCTTCGTTATTTGATTCAAATATTTCTTTTGATGTTGGTCCCAATTCGTGGATGGGGTGATGGGTGGATGAAGATTTATGACACGACTAGTTGTATTATTGGCATCAGTTTCATCATAAGGATTCTCTATGCTTCCTATGTTGATGTTTGCTTGATACCAAGTTGCCTCCAGTACTGAATAGCCAAGACCTTGATGCTTAGGATTTCCAATAATATGCACTAGTTCTAGGATACCCTATTCATGTAGGCATAATCCTCTACCTTGATAATTCATATGTTGAAACATTTTATTTACAATAGGATATGATTTATCTTGGAAGCAGGGTGCTAATCCTTCTCTGCTTTGTCATGAATCTTCAAAGGTGATAGCTTCTTCATTGATAAAATAGCTTTCCCTAAAAAAGGTAAGTGATCCAAGTTTATAAGTGATAGGATCCTCCATGTGTGGGATAACTTACTGATTGGTATATTTGGCTTGATCTTGTAGAATATCAGATTTTAATGCTTCTTCAAGAGGTGTCGATGATTCACTGTCCTCATAAATTTTTTCCTTATGATTCATTTTTTATATGCCTTCACAAGATGTTCCTAATTCACCACTTCTATAGAATCCCTCCTCATGACCCATTTATGATATGTCTCTAGATTTTTCTATATCTTGATCATGTGTGTAAATGTTAAGAGTAGGAGACTCTTGTTCCTTGGTAATGATATCAAGAGTATGAGACTCTTGTTTTGAATGAATATCATCTACATGTCCATCCAAAAAAATCATCTCATGGGTAGACAGAGGAGTATGTGCTATATGGATATGATCATCATTTGTGACATCTTGTATAGATAGGAGAGTGTCCATTAGATCATTGTAGTATCTTGGAGATATGAATTCTTGATCTTGATCAATTTTGGAATTGCTTTTGACATGTTTTGGATCAAGTTCTTGGCATTGTTCAACTTCAAAGGATGGATTGCTTATAAAAGGTTCTTGGATATATTTATTAGGCATGGGAAGTGGCTCAATATCCTCTTAATCTTTGAGTCAACTTGGATCAAATGTTGAGTTGAGGATATCTTCAATATCTGTAACCATGAGGTCAAAGGATGTCAATATGTCTTGGAAATGACCATTTCTAGACTTTGGTTAAATATGTTGATCATGCTTTGGAATGCATTCTTGAGATATGTCCTCTAACTAATTGGATGATGTAGAGGTATTGTAAAAATGATCATTGGTGGAAGGATCACTGATTATAGGATCAAATAATGTTAACACTCCTTGAAATAGATCATTGTCGAATATTGTTGAGGGATTCTTATCATGATCAAAAAGTGACTCTTGATGTCTGTTGAGTTGATCTTCGGATGAGGTAGAGAAATCTTCAAGGGGATCATTGATGGATAGATCTTGATCATTGTTTTCAACAATTGTGGAGGAGAGGTTGTCACTATTATTGCTAGTGGTTGAATCCTGATCATTGTCCCCAATAGTTATTATTTTTTATCAATAAGGTTTTGGATGAGATTTTTTAGTCGAATACAATTTGATGTTGTGTGTCCCTTTATTTTGTGAAAATTACAAAGGTGTTTCTCATTATACCTTGGTGGTTTAACTTGAGGATCTTCATAATTTTCATAAAAGGGGATTTTGATGATATTTTCTTGTACCAACTATTGCATGACCCATTCGATTGGTTTCCCAAGTGGTGTGTATTTTTGTTTGTTACCTTCTGAGATTTGTACTTTAAATTGACCTTGTGGTTATTGATTTTGGAGATGTGGTGATTGGTCTTTTAGATGTTAAGGTTGGGTTTTTTGTTGATGTTGTTGATCTTGATATCCATCCTCTTGATGTTGTTGTGGACACAACTCAATGCTTTGATGACATGGTTTGACCAATGGAAGAGTGCATTGATTTTGGGGTGGAGATGTCTCTTGGCGCAATGAATCAACTATTTTGGTAAGTGTAGCAATTTGAACTCACAAAATTTGATCTTGACACCCTTGATATAGTTGATTTGGTTTTATTTCAAGAAGATTTGGAATGTATACTTGTGGTGTTTGTATGGGATCATGGAAAAATTGAATTTAGAAAATGTTTTGATTTGGGGTGATGTTTAGATTTGGCATGATAGGTTGAAATTGAGCATTGTTGTGGTTTGGAATCACATTTCCATGATTTAGGTAACTATGATTTTTCATGGTGTTACCTTGACTTGAATCAATACAGGGAGTCATTATCATTTTGTTTGGACTTTGAACAAAATTTGTATGATTCAAAAACATATATATCCCAAAGTTTACCAAGTGTGGATTTGAAATTTTCATGTTTGGTAAAGTTTTACTTGGTATATTCACATTTGGCATGTATGGATTTGGTGGGATAATGTTGTTTTGTTGAAGACTCATGCATTGATTGTTTGGTTGATAGATTTGTAGGTTTGGACTTTGATTTAAATCTACCATAGGGAAAGTTTTTCCAAAATTTGGATTGGGAATACTCACATGTGTTGTACCATTGAGGTTTGTAGGAGATAATGATCCCATGTATGGATTGTATAAATGTGATCTTTGATAGCCAATGGGAATTGTAAGGCTTTGATAGTTTGGTTGAATTGGATTACACATGATGCATGGATCAAGTTTATAGTCCATGTTCTTTTTGTGTTTTGACCTTGTTGACTTCTAAGGAATTTAGTACCAATGATGAGATGAAGGATGAAAGGGGTGAATGATATGGGTGTTGAAATTTTAGGAACTTTGGATCAATGCTAGGCCTTAGTACTTTTGGATTTTTTTATTTTGGATTTGATTTGGATTTGATAATGAACTCATAAAATCCAAGAGGTTGGATGTTGTCTTGGAATAAACTTTTCCACAAGATGATAATTTGACTAGGTGTATGAGGAAGGATTCATCCACACACACTTAGCCAAACAAGGTGATTTTGATGTTGATTTGAAGGATTTTACCAAAATTCTAGTATGAATGATTTTTCCAATGGTTCAAAAGTTGTTTGTGAGATGGATTTTGATTGATATTTTGAGGATGGATGAAATGTTTGATTTTGATCCTAAATGAACCTAAGAAGGACTTGTTTACTAGACCAAGATATTGAAGAACATGCTTTTCTCTAAGAGTAGTTCAAACCAAAAGACCAATGTTTGCATGGAAAACCATAAGACAAAAGATAACAAGCACTTGTGTGGGGTTCAATTGATTTAATCTTGGTTAATGAATTGATTTTACCACAAACAATGTATTGCTTAGCTTTTCAAACTATATGTCTAATGTATCAATTTTTTTTCATCCCACAAGGAACATTATGTGGAAATCAAGAAGATCAAGGAAATAGTTCCCTAATGTTGACTTTAGTAAGAGAAGATTGAGATGTAAATTCAAATACTTAGAAACCTCTAAGGATAGAATGCCTAGGGCAAGCAATAACACTTAAATTTTTTCAAAGGTATTTGCTCCTCCTAAAGGGTTTGAAATTTGATGTTCATGTTGAATGTTTGTTTTCCAATGTTTTAGATTCAAGCAAAGTGTTTTGATTCCAAGAACATGCACAATCCTATGGATAGTCAAGAGATAATATTTGTTGAGTTCCCACTTGGATAAATCTAGCTATGCCTACTCTTAGCAGATGATTAGAAGCTTGACCACATTGGCTCCCCTTCACAACACACACTTCTCAGGTCAGACAAGCTTCAGTACCAATGAAACTCCCATAGAATACTTCTCATCTCTACTAAGAGCCGTAAAAATGTGGGATGACTTCAGAATGACCATTCTTGCACCAACAAATAGATAAGGATTCGGGCTTCTAAACGAAAGGTTCTAGGATAGGAATTTTGTTCATAGGGGATCATCCATACAAAAAGATACCATTGTTGTCCTTATTGTCAGAACAATCCTCATGATACTTGAACTTTCCTCAATTACCCACACTTATATACTGGGTGGAAGTCGCTTGGATTTAGCGTGTTCTAGGTTCGGTCGTTCCCTGGGGTGATTACTTCTTCCCACCAGGAAAACCCTCTAAGGGTAAACAAAAGTGAGCAAGAACATTCATAGTTCGATCAATCTTTGTTTAGAAAAAAAGATAGAACACACACGATATACTCCACTCACACTAGCAAGATTTTGTTCAATTTTAAGAATCTAAATTGTAGTATGGAGGCAATATTTTTGACAACTTAATATCACAAAAATACTTTTGATTCTCAAGATCACCGTGAAGTGCAAGAGAAGTGCATACACATTTTAAAATGATATTACTTTGTGAAAAAGATTACAAAATACCAAATGCATGTATGTTCATTTTAAATTCCAACAGAAAAATTGAGTTCTTTTTAAAGCACCAAGACAAAGTGTGAAGTTTGTTTGTCAAAATTTAGAACCCAAATTGAAATTTAGTAAGTGTCTAATTCTCTTTTTAACCCTTTGTAGCAAAAATGAAATCTTTTGAAGTGTTATTTTTTAAAACCCAAAAAGAAGTGAGTTGGTCTAAACAAAAAATGAAAGCAAAAAATAGAAGCTCTAAGCATTTAAAAATGCTTTGTCAATTTCAAGTTCAATGCTCAATTTTCTAACTCCAATCAACTTGCTTGCGCTTAAGTCCAATGCTCGATTACAATTTCAACCTTCTTTATGCAATCCTCCCCTGTGAGCAATAAAGAAAGCTCTGTCCTATGTCAATAATTTACCTGTGAACCTTTTGCATCTCTTTTCATATTTTCTTTAATTATATCTATTTTCTTTCTTGGTTCTTACTATTGATTGAATTGCTAATATTTATTATCATACCGGCACATCCTTTTGGTAGACATGTATGCAAAAGTGGAAACATAGAACAGACACGTCGAAACAGAAACAACTATGGCTACTTGGTCGGTGAACTTAGAGTGCCATCATTGAATGAAATTGAAGGCGAAGATGATACTTTGTTAGTGAAGGTGTCAGGAAGCAACAAACGATGGGTGGTGCCAAAATATCATGGGTCTTCTCCACAACACTATCTTGAATGGCATGATACCCAATCATCTTAAGATGTTTTAAAAGGAGGCGTGGTAGATGGCGACATTTACTGACCCAACAACTTTCCCTTTATGCCATCTCCACATTCTCGGGCATCCTTCACAATTATTGGCTGAGCAACATTGATATTTTCTTGTATGTTATATCATATATGACTATAGAATAATCTTCTATCTTTTTTGACTTAGAGTCCAACGCTGAGGAATTTAACTAAGACTCATTTTCTGTACTATCGACATTTTTATTAAGTGAGATTTGATTTTTGATGGGATTCCCTATTGATTGACACTACATTTAAATAGTCAATGTCTAAAAAAAATATATAAAAAATGAGATGAATATCAATTAGTTAGAGAGTAAATTTTTATCCTCGGGGAAAAAAAAGAAAAGATCATTTTTCATCGAGCTCTAGACTATAAATCTACAATCTTACTTTTTGAACACCACACAAAAGAAAATCTAAATGTGTTTCCTGATAAATATGTCGCCTGATTCAATTTCTATTTCATAAAAAAGTGATGTCCAGAGAATACGCGTACACTGGATTAGTGTAATCTAATCCCACACATAAAGAAAACGCAATCTAAAAATGGAAAAGACTAAGGAATAACTCATAGAAGATAGTGTATCTATCTCTCTAATATGGCACACGAACCTATTAATTAGGAAATGTAGAGAATGATATACTCTCATAGAATTCCAAAATATAAGCATAGAGATGGCACATGAACCTTTTAAAGACGTGGTCTCAAGTAATGCAATGATTTGCATGACTATATGAAAAAGAGATTTGTTGAAAATGCGTAAGAAACTTTCAAGAAAATACTATTAGAAAGCATAAAGACCGGTCACTTAAACGAAGGAACTTTAGGAGATAATTAAATAAAATTGATTTATTTAATTTAAGAAGGATGACTTAGGATTTAATTAAACAAAAGATGAATTATTTAATTAAAGAGGGAAACTGATGATTTAACTAAATAAAGTTAATTTATTTAATTAAAAGAGGACATTAGGATTTAATTAAATAAAAATTGATTTATTTAATTAAAAGAGGACATTGATGAATTTAATCAAATACAGATTATTCGATTAAATGGTTAGTAGAGAGATGATTTGAGGAAGAATCGGTGTTAGTGAACCAGAGTCAAATGCATGATGCCGACCAGGATATTTCGAGTGTCTACAAAAACTATGTTTACTTTTTTTTAATGACTAATAGAGGGTGTACTACCCCAATTATAGTCTTAATTATATAATTTGATCCTTCCTGATCCTTTGTGTCTTTATTATTTTGTACGTAGATTGGGGTTTGAAATTTAATTCTAATAAATTCAATTCAATTCAAGAATTTTGATAAAGCAACAAAATTGTTATAAATCTACAACATTATTTATTTTTTTATTTTGGAATTACAAAATTTAAATAAACTTAACTTAATAATTGAACTTCTCAAATTTTCACTTAATTATAATTAGTACGATGTAGATTCTAAAATTTATCAACCATAAATTGTGTTGTAAAAACATGAGTCTCATTGTACAACTTATTATATATATTTTGTAAATTAGAAATTTATGTTTACCTAACCAATGTAAGTACTTGATCTTCTATAGTTAAATTTAAAATTAATAATACAGTCTATTGGTAGTGGTGGTTTCAACTTTCAAGTGAGAAGAGAAATTTTTTTATCTTATAAAATATGCCCAAAAAAACCACGAAACAATGGGAAATGAAAATATGATATTTCCTTTCTTAGTGGTTTGCAATGAAAATGCATATTTACAATTTGGTCTTTTATGTTTATTTTTTAAATATGTGATTCTTTTAACTTATAAGATTGATTTGTAATAAAAATGCATATTTATAATTTGTAGCTTTAAATTTGAAGCACATAACTTTGAACATGAAACTTTATCCTTTACTGGATTAGACATTATAAAATAATCCTTCACTCTATTTTATGGGATATTGTGTGGTTGGGTATTTCAGGTATTTCCCAAATGTGCTTCTCATGTCACCACATTGTAGATGAATTGACATCAATCACACGAAATAGGTAGTGGAACTCATATTACTACAAAGTATAGGATTATTCATTTAGGTTATATAGGTCAAACTTAATAAATTATTTAGAATTCAATGACAAGAAAACTAATTTGTGAAAATTTAGTGGCATATGTGTCATACAATGAACACCATTAAACTGCAAAATCAAACTAATCAGAATACAAAAAACTATTTTTAATCAAAACACACAAGCAAAGTAATATTAGTCCAAGCCAAAACTCTCATTCCTGCACTCTTGAATAGACCCTTAGTGCAAGTAAGAGTGTGTCATTGAGCATGCTACAAGGTTGGTTTGCATTTGTTGGGATATTGTTGTTGTGCAGAGTGTTTCCAAAGTGCTTTTCGGACAGGGATGGCAAGAAATGCAGTGACACATTTTAGGGACAATAGGGGATAGGGGGCATTTTTTGAGGGGATTATAATTTAAAAAATAGGGAAATTTTTAAAATATAGGAAATTTAAATTATTCAAACAATAAGGTATTCACATAACATTTGAGTGGAATTGAAAATTGACATGAGTTGACAACCAAATTAGCCAAATTTCATTGTTTTCATTTGAGCTTTCATTTTTCACATGCATATACATCTATAAGGCCAAAAGGTTACATATACAAAATGAAAATGTAGAAAACCCGAAAAATAATATATTCCGCAATTTGATAACCATGCCCCTTCTCTCTCTCTCTCACTCACTTCTAAATTTTGTTTGATGTAAGGTTTTTAATGCTTGGAGTCTTAGACAACTGACATCCATGGTCTTACTATACTTTAGTTAAACAATATCATTGACATTAAAATCCCTCCAGTACTCCATTACTGATGAGGTGTATGACTTCAACCACACACAAATTGCAGGTGTAAATGAATGAATTAAAAAATATGGTATACAATATATACAAAAAAAATATAACTAGCTTATGGACTGT
Organism: Sequoia sempervirens; assembly: GCA_007258455.2. NCBI lineage: Eukaryota > Viridiplantae > Streptophyta > Pinopsida > Cupressales > Cupressaceae > Sequoia > Sequoia sempervirens. The sequence continues at coordinate 2,186 of VDFB02013978.1, read as the reverse complement.
CTTCTACCACATCTTAGAATTTTTTGGTTTCAACTGTTAGCCATGAAGACATCATATTCACAACCATTATTAGTCTAGTATTATGTAAATGACAGGATTAACAGTTTAAGCTAGGTGGTTGTGTATGGAAATGGTTTTAACAAAGGAACTCAACATTTCAGTGTCCCATTATTTACTAAAGTGCTCAAATTTTAGTTCACTGTATAGTATCACCATATTGATCGGAAATCCATTCCAAAACAAAGCTTTGTGAGCCAATCCACTTCAACAGTACTTGACTTAATGGATAATTTTAATAAAAGTGCTTTGATTATATGCCCTCTCTGTGTGTGGTGTATGTTATGTATGTGTGTTTAACATTTAATGTATGTGCATTCAATTGAGGAGTTGATATGGGCTTGACATAGTCATTATGATCATTTACCATGTTAAAAAAAACTACGAGATTAGTTAAATGAAATTGAAGGATCCTGATTAGTCACTCAAAATACTTCACAAGACTCCTATGAGCTATTAAAGAAATAGAAAAAAACCTGATTGAACTGGTTGTTTCTAGTGGGAATTTTGTACTCCTGTAAAAACTAAAAACTTTAATATAAATTTTAAATAATCTCACAAAAATATAATTTATAAATCTATTTAGTTTTTCTAGTCAATAATGAGTGAGAATTTGGCTAGGCAGGGTGGATGATTGACCAAACCTTTTAGGAAAAAATGATTGCTTTTTCATGATTATACTAGCTTTTTTGAAAAGATAAGACATGCAAAGTTCATGGAAGGCATCATTTTGGGGGAACAATTTGCATGAGTGATGTTCATTGCAGTATGGTGGAGGTAGATTGATGGTCTTTGAGGATATTTTGAAATTAATGAGGACATGCAACATGATTTTGATCTAGATAATATTAGAAGGGAGATCATTTCCTTGTTCAAATAGAAAATTGGAGAGTGGTATTTATGGAAGTGACCTTACTACAACAATTGTTAAATTCAAACAACACAACATGGAATGGTCAATTCACAACATGCTACTAAATAAAACAAAATTTTGCATAAACTGAACTTGCATTCATTATGATTTTTGACTACTATTACATGAGTTGTGTTCATTATGGTTGTATGGAATGATGGCAAGATATTTATCTGGATCATATATTCTAGTTTGATATACCTTGTGACAACCTTGACACCCTTCAATAGGAGTATGACTAAAATTAGATCATATGGCCATCCAGGATAAGACACAAAATAGTTATCATACACTATGTTACAATAGTCTAAATATGAACAACTTGGTGCACGAAATGCTTAAGAGGAGTACAAACATCAAATACTTATGTATTATATTAGAGCATCAACACAATAATCATACCAATAATGGGGAAACAATAGTTCCATGTATATATGAAAATATAATTGAACTACAAGAGGTGGTAACACTCGTAGAGATGAATTATAAATATGAAAACTCACACTACAACAATTGAAGTATTCAAATCATGCCACACTGCAATTATGATAGCTAGAAGAATGAATGAGAGTAGATTGAAACCAATATGAAAACAACATTAAAAGCTCTTCAAAATTATGAAAACTATAGGCAAAAAAGAAAGTAGAAAATGGTTTTCCAGTTTGTTTGAAAAAAAAGTATTTATTAATTTAAATGATATTGTAGCCAAATTATTGTAGAAAACCACACATAATAAAACATTTAATAAAAGAGCGCATAAGAGTCTTATTAATGTAATAAGCGAGAGGATACATTGTTCAAAGTATCATGTTGAGTTTGAAGTTACAAAAAATTAAATTAAACATATTATTTTCGGTATTTCTATAAAATAAGCTGAGTGGAAAACTAGTTATAAGAAATAGTAACTTTTTTTTCATCTATATGCATATTTTGGGAAGTCACATTGTAGAATAGGTAGCAAACCAAACTTGTATAATCTATAAAAATGAAAAGATCTATTAGAATTTTTTTTATTAAGGGTATGTGCAGGATCATGGTATGCCAAACAAGCCCTTAAGTGGCAATGAAAATTCAGAACAATTAGAGTTAGGCAACTTGATGTAAAAATTTGAATAAGTTATCTATATTATTTCAAAAACATGGGCACTTGATTCTGTGGGGAAATTGAATGCGCTTCTAAACTACTAGCTTATTTTTTAAAACAAAATCTATTTGG
>VDFB02013977.1:0-22477 GCA_007258455.2 Sequoia sempervirens | reverse complement strand
TCCCACTATTGACTGAATTGGTGGCTTCTTGGATTTGTTGCCTTTGTTCTTTGGATTATTGTGAGTAGAGGAAGACACTTGCCAAGACACTTCTCCACTCATGGTAAAAAAACTACAATGTGAAAACCATTTCTTGTTGAGGCTACAAGCAAAGGAAAAGGTTGACGGCTTTTCTTCAACATGAATTTGGTATCTTGGGGAACCTCCATAGTTGTATGGCAAGAGCTTTTGATTTTGGCTTTTAGGTGTTTCTTAGTGGGAACAACGCAAGCCTAAATAGGATTAAGAATGCCTTAGCCATGCTTGTCCACACCAAAGTTGACATTATAACCTTTTTAGCAAGCATAACTACCTTGCAACCATATATCTTTACAAAATCACATGCACACACTTCCTCTCCCCTAGCGGTCTCATCTTCTAAATTTTTCTTGTAGGCTTGGGCCTACTTTCTAGCTTGCTCTACATGTTCTTCCTCATTGGTGTCTACATCTTCACTTGCATTGGAGTCTTCTTGTTTCATGGTTAGGGTTTAGATTGCCTCTCTAACAATTCTTTAACATATTCATATAGATGCAATTGAAAGTTTCAACTAATGGGTGCTTTGGAGTGGTGATAACACTCAACTTACAAGAAAAATGCCACCATGCTTCTCTCTTTGTCTTAGAGCACATACTAGTATCTTGCGCCTAGCTCATCCTATTTCTCAATAGTTGGCGCTCTTTTCTCTTCTAAGGATCCAACTTTGCAAGAAAAATGTCACCATGCTTCAATCTTTGTCTTAGAGCACATACTAGTATTTTGCACCTAGCTCATCCTCTTTCTCATTAATTGGCGCTCTTTCCTCTTCTAAGGATCCAACTTTGCCTCCCGCTTGTAGAATTTGAAGTGTTTTTACTATAAATGCATAAGCAAATCAGTTGGTAAACTCACATTTTCACTATGATTTTGAGTATTAAAAACTTAGGCCCATCGTGACTGCACAAGAGCTTTATATTTTAGAATTTAATTTTTTTATACTTGAACTAAAAAATGCACTGTTATGTAAGATCAAACTATTTTAACAATGCAAGAACAAATAGATGCTGATGGATTTAACACCTCCCAAAGCGCCTTTCAACACCTTACTGCTGTTTTCAATTTTCAGAAACTGAGACTGGCCTTCAACAACCAGATAGCCTCCTCACTGCTTCTGTAGATTCATTCACAAAATTTCTGCACTTAATCTGCTTCGGTAAATCTCCTCCAAGTTGCCTCTCGGCTAAAAGATCACCCACAGTCCATTTGAAATAACTCCATAGCAGCTGTTACAATTATTTTATTCTGTTTTCTAAGACTAAGAAATAATTGTGCATAAGCCTATTTGCCTTATGTGGAGGGGATGTCTAATAGGTTGCCAAATATCTTAAGCCATACCATTGGAGCGATTCTCCTTATTCATAAAACATCAAAGAAGTTTTGAGCTCAGTGAAAGACAAGGTGGATCATAAATTTAGGAATGGAATCTACCACATATATTGTTCATGCGGAAAAGACTACACTGGGGAAGCAAGAAGAACTATCCATGCAAGCACTGTACTTATATCTGGATAAATATAATTGGTATTTCAGCTTTAGCAGAACATTCTAATGCTACCAAACATCAGATTTGCATGGAAAAACCGAGGATAATTTCTAATGAAGATAACTGCAGGAAGAGAAAATTAAGAAAAGCAACTGAAATCATTAAAGAAATAACATGAATAGGGATGGAGGTCAAATTGTAAGCCAAACTTGGGATCCTATTATTTGAAACTTTAGGAATTAATTTGGTCATTTGACGAATTAGCATTTTTGTTACCTACCTATCTACGATCCATTTCTTGTTATTGTGTGGGCCGATTATTAATTGAAGGATCTATACCCCAACTTGGTCATTGTGAATTATCTACATAAGGAGCTCACACCTGTAATCCGCCTGTATCATTTGTTTCTTTCTTGATGACAGGTTAAGTAGAGTTATCCAAAATGTCGAAGGTTTTGCCTTGTGTCACACAGGTTTCATCCAGAAGTGTTAGTTAAAAATTTGGCACATGCTTCATATCTTAAAAATTTGGCACATGCTTCATATCCTATCAAGAACAGATTTAAAACTAATTATGTACACAAACACCTTAATCCAGTACTGCACAATAGTTTTCTTCCATTATCTATATCTCCCTTTTCCTCTTTCTTGTACTTCGCTTACCTTTACGTAGCTCAGATGATGTTTCCCATGACAAGGATTTCCTATGGTGAAAATTTATTTCAAAAAGTATTCCGCATTGTAATCACATCCTGATATTTGAAAAGTTTTGATCATAATTTTTATCTCTCTCTTGCAAATGCAAACAACTTCAAAGTCGGGTTACAGTATAGTAGTTTTATGCTGAAGTAAAATTCGGCAAAAATTCTTCTCTGCTGATGGAAAATGCTAATTACCAAGCTCCAGATTATAGAGCTTTCTATTTAGGAAGAGCTTACAACCTGTAAAGAAGGCATCATTATTCACAAAGCATCCTGCCATTTTGTCTCTTATTAAAGTTCTTCTATGAAAATTGAGTGCTGAAGCTGGAAAGGCACATTTTTGTGAGAAGTTGAATCTGCAGATTTATTGCGTTGAATGTTTCAATCAGGAACAAATATTAAACAACAGTCTATTCAGAATCATAGATACTGCACACTTGACCTTGTAACAATGGTCATGCAAATATCTCATCGGAGCAGATATAAAGTCCATGTGAAGCCCTGAATCACTTCCCATCAATTCCTCATTTGTGATAATATAAATATGAGCGAATATCGGTAATGAAACCCTGAAAAACCCTTATTTGCCATCGCAACGGTAGAATCAACTCAAATCCTTAACATTTCCAACATAGCAAAAATGGAAAATGTAAACAGTTGGCATGATGGGTTCCTCTAAAGCATGGGATTCCCAGCTACATAGAGGACAGAAATTAACCATAAATTATGTAAGCAATGGAAATACATCACTATGATTGCAAGCCTTCGTGAGAATGAACAATATTTTTGGTGGCGGCCCTGCCGGTCATCACATGCCAATGATCTTTCTTGACCATTTGGGTTTTTTATATAAATGTATGCTAGTAACAACCTCAAGTCCTAGCATCTTCCAGGCGTAGGATTGTATGTGATTCTACTGTTCCTCCACATCACTCAGTTTCAACTTTGTGTTTGGAACATAGCCAGCTTCTTTCATTTGCCCGGCTAACTTCTGCAACATGGCATAGATCTCCTCTATTTGTGGATGTGAACTACCTCCTGCAGAAAATACATGCACCCTATTCTTGACCGCAATCCAACTGCATCCAGGTTCCTTTTTTGTACCTATCTCTTTCATTGTTTTCCTCATCTTAACTATATCCCCCCACTTGCCAACATTGGCATAAATATTTGACAATACCACATAACACCCAATATTTTGTGGATCCAATTCAAATAGGTGTTCTGCTGCAATTTTTCCTAGTTCCGTGTTGCCATGGTCTTGGCAGGCACGCAGTAAGGCTCCCCAAACAGTAACAGTAGGTTTAATTGGCATCTTTTGGATAAAATCATGTGCCTCATTCAAACACCCACTGCGGCAAAGGAGGTCAACCATACAGGAATAATGACCTGCCCTTGGCACAATACAATGGTCTTGAGTCATAGAATGAAAATAGTGCCAACCTTCATCGACTAAGCCTGCATGGCTGCAAGCAGTCAGAACAGCCAAGAAGGTGACATGATCAGGTTTCATCCCTAATCGTTTCATTTCTTCAAAGAGTCCAATAACTTCTTCTCCGAAGCCATGTTTTGCATATGCCGTGACAATTACAGTCCATAATATCATATCTCTTTGACGAACTAAATCAAATACTTGCCGGGCTTCGTCTATGCTACCACATTTTGCATATGTATCAACAAGAGTGCACTTTAATACAACATCCGACTCAAATCCTTTTTTAATTATGCAGGCATGGACCTGCTTTCCTTGCTGCATGGATGCCAGATTAGCACATGCACCAAGAGCACCGGCAAGTGTGAACTCATCTGGCCTGATTCCTGTCTGTTGCATCTGAGAAAATAGCTTAAATGCTTCCTCACCATGCCCTTGTAAAGTATACGCTGAAATCATTGTATTAAATGAAACCACATCCCTTTCAGTCATCTTCTCATACACAAGGCGTGCATTTTCTAAACATCCACATTTTGCATACATGTCAGCAAGGCCATTTCCCAAGGTCAAATGCAAATTCAATCCATTTATCACCATCTGAGCATGAGTCTGCTTGCCCTGCTCCAAGGCTTTCAAACCGGCACACGCCTTAAATACACTGCGAAAGGTAGGCCTATTTGGTTTTATGCCAGACTGCAGCATTTCGCTAAAATAACGCAATGCCTTTTCACAATTACCTTGCCACACATAGCCTGAAATTATAGCAGTCCATGAAACCACATCTCTGAGAGGAATTTCATCAAACAATTGGCATGCATCATCCAAACACCAACATTTGGCATAAAAGTCACCAAGAGTTGTCATCAGAATAGAATTAGACACAAGCCCACTTCTCACAATGTGACCATGAACTTGCTTCCCAGATCGAATCTCCCTCAAACCAGTACACGCCTTCAAAATACTAACAAAAGAGAATTCATCTGCCTTCCCATCTCCTCCTCCTAGTAGTCTAAAAAGTCTCAATGTTTCCTCCTCGCAGCCCTGCCGAGAGTATTCTGCAAGCAGTGTGTTCCACGACACTAAACTTGGTTCAGACAATTTGTCAAACACTTGGCGTGCATCCTCTAAACTTCCACACTTAGCATAAAAAATGACAAGCCTCGTGCTCAGAAAATGGTCCGCTTCGAAACCAGTTTTAATCATGTGAGCATGCGTTCTCTTTCCTTTTACAAAGTTTTTACCATATATGCAATCTTGTAACAGATGGCCAAGAGAGTATGAGTTTTCAAGAAAAATATTCGCATTTCCCTTCTTTTGCACCTCTTCAAGCGGAACATGTATATTAGAACATTCATGGCTTCCCTGCAGTTCTTCGGTGGGAATTTCTAAAGTTTGGGATTTTCTTGCAATTCGAAGTGCGGCGGTTGCAAACGCAGTACAACCATTTTTATTATAAGTTGGCTTGAAAATGTAACTAATTTTTGTTGTTTTAATGCCATATAAATAATGCAGATGCTGATATCCTGTCATTGATCTTTTGAATCTGCACTTAGAAATGTAAGAGTGGAAAAAATTAACATACTTGCAGTGCTAAAATATTCTGAGGATGCGCAGCTCCACATATCTGGACAACCGCCCTGAGCTAGGTATGCTTAAATCGACTGTGGCTTTGATACTACTACTCTGCTCTGCGCTGCTCTGCCAACCTCATCAAACTCGACTTCATTTCCCTTCATTAATACTTAAGAGTTCAACCTTTCTTCTGAGCTTTCTATACATATTTGGATATGACGTCGTATATTTATTAGTTCCTCCCCCGGGCAGGAATACTTATGCATTCGCCGGGAATGCTTTTAACCGGCAGCATCGGCCAATCACATTTCGCCATTTAACATATTACTTATTTTTTTGTATAGTTTGAATTTGGAGAGCTATTTTATATATTGGAAAATTAGCATTTATCTATTTTTCTATTCGTCCGAGTAGTTTTATAAATCATTATCGTTTTAAAAATTCGAGAAAATGCGAACGCATAAATTGATTAAATAAATTTAAGCAAAGACATAGTTTAAAAGTTGGCGGCTAGAGGTATGTAATCCATGAATGCAGATTAAATGCATTAAAATATCAGGAAAATGCGAGCGCATAAATTGATTAAATAAATTTAACCAAAGGCATAGTTTATAAAAACTGGCGGGTAGACGTACGTAATGCATGAATACAAAGTAAATGCATTAAATGGCATCCGGCTCAAGGTGAAGGTGTTGGAATGGCTTGGTGGCCACGCGTGGCTAGGGTACTTTGGTCATTTAATATAGAGTTAAGCTATTTGCTATGCATCTCTATTACTTTGCATGTGTTGTTTTTGTGTTCTGTAAGCGTGTGTTCTGAGGAAGAGTTTGTAGCGACTAAGCAGGAGATGTTATAGTTGCAGAGTCCATACCCAGAAACAAGTTACTTGAGGTGATAATTTGTTAATTTTTAGAGTTTTGTTACATTAAAGTGCATAACGAAGCTGTATTTCATAGTGCCCTATTGTGTGGCCGAGCAGGGGATTTTGTAGTTGCAGAGTTGTACACTGGACAGCGAGAGACGAATTGCTTGAGGTCAGAAGAGGTAACTTTTCGTTGTTTTCTTCTATTTGATACGAGAAATGCAAGTAGGGTTTCATAGTGCTTTAAGGCATTCTTATACTTTGATTATAAATTCGTATTTTAAACTACTTTTAGTATTATCTATTCGAATTTCTTGTTGAAATGCGAAGTTTTCGTATTTTAAACTACTTTTACTTCATGCATGTGAGCCCTGTAAAGTTTGTATATTTCTGATTACTGCAAAGCGGTCCCATAAAGAGGGCTTTGGAATCAAAAGTATGTATATTTTAAACCTATTTTCTGTCAGCAAGCATTTAAATTCTGTTAGATGTCGTGGTTACTGTTCTCATAGGTAGACATGTAAAATACGAAAGCATTTATAAGGCAAGTGAACTGTTTTACAAAACTCCTCAGGAAAATGGGTCGGGGAATGCAATGAGTATTAAATCTGGACACCTTGAAATTCACATGTTAACTTTGGCATTTTTATGGAGTTGGTGGCTCTCATTTACTCTTTTGTCATCTGATATCTAATTAATTAGGTGGCTGTTAATTAGTCTTTAAATACATATTAATAAAAAGAAAGAAATAATTATAAATATCCTTGTGGATATTTTAATTATGGGTTGTGATTTGTACTTGCATGTAGATGGATTAAGCACTCAAAAGTTACAGTATATGTAGCGTGTTAGCTAATAGGTCCATGTGACATTTATCCTTGTATCATTAGATAACTAATTAATTAGGTAGCTGTTAATTAGTCTTTAAATACATAGTAATTAAGAGAAAGAAAAAATTACAATTATCCTTGTGTACATTTTACCTGGTGATCAAATTCAATGAACAAACATATGAAGTAAACAGCAATTCGAGATTTTGTAATTGGAAAACTTAGACTGAATGCTTAGGAAGTTAGAAAATTGTATCTTGGGGTTAAAAAAAAACTATGTCAAATATGTTTTAGAATTCAAATTGCAATGTTGCCATAGAGCAGTCAAGTAATATTGCTTGATAAAATAATTTTAGACTTTGTGCAAAAGAGCAGTTAAATTCATTGCTAGAAGATTTGTGGTACAAGAACCTATGGCAACTAGTTTGTGTAGTTAATCTGATTTACATTTATACTTGTGTCTCTTGAATCTAAAAAATGCTTGCTAGTGTTTTAATGGTTTTGGCTATTAGTATCCATCGCAGTAGGAGTATTATAAATTGCAATTGTAATTTTGGGAGTTGTTTGCATTTTGGTCATTTCCATGAGCTTTATTGCTATTCTTTTAGAAAAACAAACAAATGGTCTTTGTTTTCTAATCAAAGCTTATTACATGGTGCAATGCTTTTGATTGGAAGAAGAAAGGTGGTGTAGTGGTCCAACTGTAGCAAATTCTTCAAGAAAAGGGTACAAGGTGAGTTTCTAGAATGAACCTTCTCCTTTGTTTACAAATGCATAGAGTAGACAAAGAAAAAGGTTAATTCAAGATTCTCACTATATTGATTGTACTTGTAGTCATATCGTTGCTTTTTGTTACAAGGAAAACCTTTACAAATGGGTATTGTGAGTGGCATATGCTATATGGTTCATAAAAATTAAACAATTGGGGTTCAAAAGTAGATCTTTGTTGCAATAACATGACATCAGAAATGCAATTATTATCCAATCAATATACAGGGCAAGTGAACTGTTTGACAAAATTTCTCGGTGAAATGTGGTCCCCTGGAATGCACTGAGTATTTAGTCTGCGCACCTTGATATTCACATGTTAACTTTGTCATTTTTATCTAGTGTCTAGTTCTCATTTGCTCTTCTATCATCTTATATCTAATTGATTAGGTAACAGTTAATTAGTGTTTAAATCCATAAAATTTAAAAGGAAGAAATAATTATAATTATCCTTGTGCACATTACACCTATAACTCAAAGCCAATTAACAAAGCAGCAATAGAAAACTATGTCCATCTTAATATGGTAGACAATATGTATTTGTGCATAATTTTATAAGGATACCATGCATTGTGATTTCTGCTTGAATGAAGTTTGATTAAACAATTGATAGTTAGTGCTAGACAACCAAATGAAATTAACTTAGGTAAATGGAAATAGAATGACCCCATCCAATTGTAAAATGAATGTTTATGTGGCTTTTACATGATAACAGGTTTGCAGCCATGAGACTTCTTTGAAGCTTAAATGTCACAGTATATGTAGCATATTACCCAATAGCTCTATCTCACGTTTCATTCATGTCGATTTAGGCAAGTTCATATTTCTCATTTACCCTTGTATCGTCTCATATCTAAATAATTAGGCAACTGCTAATTAGCCTTTAAGTACATAGCAATTAAAAGAAAGAAATAATTACAATTATCCTTGTGTACATTTGAACTATTAATCAAAGACAATTAACAAACTAGCACTAGAAAACCATGTGTGTGTTAATGTGTTGGATAACATGTATTTGTGCATAGGTGTATGTGGATGCTATGAGTTGTGATTTGTACCATTATGTAGCGCTTACTATTACTTGTACAGCCAAGCCACATGCAAGTAGAATTCATAATTCATGGCATCCAGATACACTCGAGGACAAATACAAATCAAGGTTGTTGGCATCCTGATAAGAAAGATGATGAGATACATCCAATTAATGTATGTCACAACATCTTATTGAATGAAGATGATTTGGATAGGGAGGTTACAAATGAGAATCCTTATTTGTGTGTGACTAATGCTCTTTTTAAAGACTTGTCAAGAAAATTGCATGCCAATACTATTAGAAAACAGGTGGAATCAGATTTATTGATTAACTATGATTGATGGGTCAAATGTGTACAAGGATAGTTAAATGATTAGGCAGCTGCTAATTAGTCTTTAAGTACATAATAATTAAAACAAAGAAATAATTACAATTATCCTTGTGTACATTTGAACTGTCGATCAAAGGCAATTAACAAACTAGCACTAGAAAACCATGTATGTGTTAATATGTTGGATAACATGTACTTGTGCATAGGTGTATATGGATGCTATGAATTGTGATTTCTGTTTGCATGTAGCCGGTTTAAACATTTAATAATTAGTGTTGGATAATGGAATGAAATGAACTTGGGAAAATGGAAATAGAATGACCCCATGGAATTGGAACATCAATGTTTATGTGGCTTTAACATGATAGCAGATTTGCGTCCATGAGACTTATTTGAATCTCAAATGTCATACTGTATGTGGCGTATTAGCTAATTGGCTTAACATGATAGCTTTCAAACAAGTTAATTCAGCGATCAATCAAGCTAATTGGCTGATGAATTAATTGTGTTGAGTGGTTAGTCATAGTTAATTATTAGTCATCTTTATCCTCCAAATCAGTTAAATCAATCTTGCCTATTCACATTCACAGATACACAATCTTTCTGACCATTTTTCCTGCTTTTAATAAAATAGGAGCTTTAGAACAGGATATGTACATTCATCTAAGCATGATAAGACATGGATTTCTGACAGATATTATGGTTTGAAATGCTGTCATGAATATGCATACAAAATATGGAAGCACAAGAAAAACATGTAAACTATTTGACAGAATTCCTCGAAGAAATGTTGGCTCTTGGTGTGTAATGATTGCAAGTTATGCAGAGAATTATTTGTCGAAAAATATTTTTGCAAACTTTCAAGCAAATTAACTAGATAGCTGATCAAGTTAACTGTGAATCAAGTTACTTGACCAGTCAATGAAACTAGTTCATTGATAGATCAGTTTTCTTGAATAGTTAATTATAGTTAATTATAAATCATCTTTATTCACCAAATCAATTAAACCAATCATGGCCATTCATATGCAAAGAAAGAATTTCTTGAAAAGGCTTTATAGACAAGGAAGCAAATGCAATTGCTAGGTGCAAACCGAAATTGCAAAACCTTCACCAACATCTTCCTTTGTGTTTCTTGTGCTACAAATATTCAACAAGCTATAGCTGTCCATATTAATTGTATTCCTTTGTCTATGTTCAAGCCATCTGTTTATTCTATTGCTTTCGCTATTATTTCATGAAAGCTCAAATGTCATAGTATATGTGGCGTATCAGCTAATAAGTCCATCTCACATTTCGCTCATGACAATTTAGTTTGTCTCATCTCTCTCTGATACATTAATCAAAGTCAATTAACAAATAAGTCAATCTTACACTTGACTCATGCAAATTAAGTCAATTCTATCTTTTACTCATTAATGAAATTAACTAATCAGCTTAACAAGATAGCTTTCAAACAAGTTAGGTCAGTGATCAATCAAGCTGTTTGACTGATGAGCCAATTGAGTTCAATAGTTAATCATAGTAATAGCAAAAAAATCCTTGTTAGATGATGTCATAGTTGAATTTGCTTTTGTGTGCCTGTTTGCACTTTTGCTATAGCTTGAAGCAATGATGCTTTATGGTTCAAGTATTAAGTGTAATTGGAAACCTTTCTTGATTTAAATTGATTGATTTAAATCTATTTGGAAACCATACTTACAGTGGTTCTTTAGGCTCGATGCAAAACAACAATATAGTTAAAATGCATAGCGAAAGCCTGTAGAGAACCATGCTCACACTTGTACATTTGGAATTCAAGAACCTATGATAAATAGTCTGCCAGGTTAATCTGTTTTCAAATAATACTTGTTTCTATTGAATCTAAAAAAATACTTGCTGGTGTTTTTCGGTGTTTTGACTATTAGTATCCATTACACTATCACTGTCATCCATTGCAATTATAATTTTGGGAGTTGTTTGCACAAATGTGTTTTGATGCATTGTGAAACCCAAGTTGCATTTCTGGGATAAAATGAAGCAAAATAAATAAAAGTAGCAATTTGTTACCTTGAGTAACTCATCTCTTGGTGTTCATTCAATGAGCACAGGAGCTTTTGCTCTGTCACTATAAACGTTCCCTTTGTATTGATAAAAGCTGTCAGTTTTCAAATCTATGCCTTTGCTTAAATTTATTTGTATATGGAGTAACATTGTTTTCAAATGTATGACTGATAATAACATGTATATTAGAAAACTTTGAATCAAAATACACAAATCATTAAAAAAATAATATTTCTCTCTTTGTCTTATATTGCTACAGATAGAGCTTCTTTTCAATCATCATATGTATACCCCACATATTCCTAGCCTAACTGTATTAACTTAGAGAGTCTTGACAAATTGCCGGAAGAGCTGACTATTTTCAGCTTTGCATAAGCCTCCACTCTATTCCACACTATATTATTGTTGTCTACCTTTTTACCATCAAAACTTGTCTACATATGGCAAATGACTAAAATTACGCATCCTTTTGTTGGATTACTTACCATGTTCTGCCACCTTAATAAGATCAGGTACAACCGTAATGTATTAAAAATGAATTTATAACTGTGCAATGCAGTCAAGCCCCTGTTTTTCAAGTTATAGCCAAACAAACTATATGATTATACCACAAATGGAGATTCTTACTCCAAACAAGAGGGAATAAAAACATAAGATGCAATTGCTAGCCAGGTCCTTCATTGCTCCCTTGCTACTGGTAGATATCACAAAAAAGTAAAAACCTATTTCTAAGATGACAATGAATTTAAGGCACTTGAAATAAGTTTGTCTCTATAATATTGCCCACACTTATTTATCCCCAGCAGCTATGTATTGGCTTATAGGTAGATATAACAGTTGAAAATGCTATCGTAGACATATATTCACAATGTGGAAATATAGACAAGGTCCAGGAATTGGAAACAAGGAATGCATAGGAAACATAAGCTATGAAATACAATGACATGTAGCATAAACAAGTAACAGTTTAAACTCCAATAATCTGTGAAAAAGCTTTTATGAACATTGATTTTTTATCAGATTACTTTTGCAAAATACACGTACAGTAATGCAAAAAGGGTATCTGGTAATTTTGCTATCAATTCATATCACCCAAGAACTGCTTCCGACAGAGAGACACTTCCTCCTCCATCTGTTTTAGTTTAGCAGAATCTGGTCAAGAACTTTATTTTGTTAAATGAAACAATCAGGAATTTGGAAAACAGAAAAAACAATGGATTATTGAGCTTTCTAATTCATCATGATTTTTCAATTTTTTTACCCCACTTTACAACATACTGAATAACAAGCAACTAAAAACAACATTTAGAACTCTACAATGCTCTTGTAGAATGAGAACACAAACAAGTATTCAAGGGTACCTATGTTGTTTACTTCTGCTCCAAACTCTAAAAGAAGGCTCGCACAGTCTTTGTATCTATTTGCTGTTGCAATGTGCTAAACATAGGATATCAAAAAGATTTGTCATATTGTTCCAACCTCTCAATAAAAAAAGAATCTCCATATCCTACCATCAAAGAAAATGCATTAAAGTCAAAGGAGTTTGAAATTGAAGATAACAAACCTAATAGCACTCACTTGGATAAACTATTTTGTATAGTCTGAATTTTATTGGTTCCTAGCCTCAAGGCAGGAATACTCATGCATTCGGTTGGAATGCTTTTAACTGGCAGCATTGGGCAATCACATTTCGGCATTTAACATATTACTTATTTTTTTGTATAGTTTGAATTTGGAGAGCTATTTTTTTATATTGGAAAATTAGCATTTATCTATTTTCCTATTCGTTTGAGTAGCTTTATAAATCATTTTTGTTTTGAAAATTTGGAAAAATGCGAACGCATAGATTGATTAAATAAATTTAAGCAAAGGCATACTTTAAAAACTGGTGGTTAGAGGTACATAATCCATGAATGCAGATTAAATGCATTAAAATATCAGGAAAATGCAAGCGCATAAATTGATTAAATAAATTTAAGCAAAGACATAGTTTATAAAACTAGCAAGTAGACATACGTACTGCATGAATACAAATTAAATGCATTAAATGGCATCTGGCTCGAGGTGAAGGCACTAGAATGGCTTGGTGGCCACGTGTGGCCATGGTACTTTGGTCATTTAATATAGAGTTAAGCCACTTGCTATGCATCTCTATTACTTTGTGTGTGTTGTTTTTGTGTCCTGTAAGCATGTGTTCTGAGGAAGAGTTTGTAGCGACTGAGTAGGAGATGTTATAGTTGCAGAGTCCAAGACCCAGAAATGAGTTACTTGAGGTGATAATTTGTTATTTTCCACAGTTTCTTTCCATTAAAGTGCATAATGAAGCTGTGTTTCATAGTGCTTTAGTTGGCCTATCACTATCACTTTGTGCCTGATGTGTCGGTGCATGTATGTATGTATGCATGCCTCTATGTACATATGCATTTATCTATGTGCATATCTATGTAAACATTTGTAGATGCATATATGCATATGTCTCTGGATATATCTATGGATATATGTATTTATGCATATATGTATGTGTGTATAGATGCATCTATGTGTATATGCATGCATGCATATATGTTTACATCCATACATGCATTTATGTGTGTCCACATGGATGTATCTGTACATATATATACATGTGTATATATATATGTGTGTGTCTATATGTCTTTTCTAGGAAAGAGTTTACAGTGACAGGGAAAAGGTTGTTATGGTTCCAAAAAGGACACTCGTAGACAAGTTACTTCAGGTAATAAATAGTTATTTTCATCAGTTTTCTTTTATTTTAGAGTCCATAGGCAGATTGGGTTTCATAGTGCTCAGCCTACGCTAATCTTCATAGACTAGTACCTCAGATGAACAATTGTCTTTTGTCCAATGTACAATATGGGAGCTTAACAATAACTTGGTGCTTATGAGTCCTCTAAAGATTACATATCTTCAATTACTGCAGAACTATTCCATAGTGCAAGCTTTAGAGCCACTGTGCTATTAGCATCTGGCATAATGGGACCTTTCGAACAATATGTGAACAATGTGTTGAGAAGGCTTTACAAACTGTCAGGCAAATGCAATTTACAGGTATAAGCCTAAACTCCACAATTGCTTTCAGCTTTCTCACTGTCATTAAAGCATAAAGGAAAGAGGATTTTTTCCAAACTTCTAATTTATGTACTTTTACATGATAATTCACCTTATTAATTTATAAATCAAATTATCTTAATTAATTAATGTTCTTTTCCCTTCTATCATTTCATATCTAATTAATTAGGTAATTGCTAAATAGTATTTACATACATAATAATTAAAACAAAGAAATAATTATAACTATTCTTGTGCACATTTGACCCATCAATCAAAGTCAATTAATAAATTTGATTCCACCTGTTCACTGATAGTATTGACATGCAATTTCCTTGAGAAGTCTTGAAAAAGAGGATTACTCACACACCAATAAGGATTCTCATTTGTAATGTCCCTATCCAAATCATCTTCATTGAATAAGATGTTGTGGCATACATTAATTGGATGTATCTCATCATCTTTCTTATCAGGATGCCAACAACCTTGGTTTGTATTTCTCCTTGAGTGTATCTAAATGGCATGAGTTATGAATTCTAGTTGCATGTGGCTTGATTGCACAAGTAATAGTAAGTGCTACATAATGGTACAAAATAAACTTATGCAAATGGAAATGAAATGACCCCATTTAGTTAGAAAATCAACATTTATCTGGCTTTTACTATTAAGTGATAGCTAGTCTAGCATTAAACAGTAGCTAGAAATTGTTTTTATCAGAACTTAACAGTGCTAGCACAGGTCTGTGTTGTTTTTTTGCTTAGTATTGACAGGTTGCCATGGCCTATTTACACTTCTTCAGACGCTTAAGAAAATATGGCATCTATTCCATTGATTGCTCTTAAAGAGCTTACGCCACCATTGCAATAACATAATTACACTAGTGCATGCATATGCAAAATATGTTCTATATTATAGTGTACACAAATAACAATAAGTATTTTAAAATTATAAAATGCAATTTGCATTATAAGAAACAAAAGTTCTTACTTAGGTTCTTTCTCGTCGAAATGAATCTACATAAGAATTCTGTTTTGTTTTTATGAATAACATAGTATATGTCACTCACTGTACTCATTTGTCTGAATTGTCCTTGTAACAGGGATCGATGCTTTCAACTGTATTTAAACAATCATGCACAAATTGCAACGTGAGGTTAGCATATTAACCTTCTCCTTTTTAAAAAAAAAAAAACAATGCAGAGATTTCCAAATATGCGCTTCTAGGAAGATTTCCCATGGTTGTAGATGAAATAGTATATGTTTTTATAGTTTGCTCACTTCTCAAATTTGTCATTGTACTAGGAAAAATTGCTTGTGCCTATAATAACAGCCAAAATTTGTACATTGCTGCAAGTATGCTTGATCATTCAATAGTAGATTGCAAGGTCAGCTTTCCAAATTGTCTTTCTGCTTTTCTTGAAATGCAATTGAAATTCTTCAATATAATGACTGCATAAACTTCTTTTTCATGTTTTCATTTTGTCATCTTGTATTCCTCATTTCTTTGAACACAAATGATTTAAAAGGCTGCTTGCACATATAGAAATAGGAAAATGCATTTTCCACAATTGCAATAGTAATTTTTCTTCGAAAAATAGAACAAGTTTTGCTTATGTGTTAACTAGTTATACTTCGTCTATACAATAGCCATAGAATAGAATGAACTGCTAGAATGCAATTTTAAAACCCTGTTTGCAGTTTCAAATAGCCTATAAAGTCATAAGTCTTTGTTTTATGTCAACTGGTTTTTACCTATATGCATTTAAGGCAATTTTGTTCATAAGACTACTTATATCTGTGGCAAGTTGCTATGCACTGTGCAAGTGAACATATGTTTAATCTTCTTGTATTGCAAAAAAACACCACAAAGTTAATTTCAAAAGTTGACATGGCACATGAGTACAATGAATGATGTACTATGTTACTCATAGACATGACGCAATATTTTTCCATGGTCTTGTTTACATGCAAAATGACATTAACCACAATTTTTTTTTGCTCACATTGCCAATTCCACTGTGCTTTAAACCTCTAAAGTAAGAGAAAACTAAGGAAAGAAACTATTTATTGCCTCAAGTAACTCATTTCTGGTTCTGGACACTATAACTATAACAAAGTCTTCTCAATCACTGTAGACTCTCCTAGAACAAAGACTTGTAGAATAGAAAAACAATTTGCGCAAAGTAATAGTCATGCTTAACAAGTGACTTAAGTCTATAACAAATGAACAAAGCAGCCTGGCTATACATGTCCACCAAGTCATTCCAGCAGTTTCTCATCCACCCACATGCTATTTAATGCATTTACTTTGCATTTATGCACTGTGTGCCTACACCTCTGAGTTTTAATCTCTTTTTTAAATTATTTAATTGATCTATGCCTTCGCTTTTGCTCAATGGACCTATGCCTTTGCATTTTCCTCAAATTTTAAAAATTCAAATGATTTTTAAAGCTATTCCCACAAATAATAAAAGCCATAGATCTTCTTTGATCAATCAATGCCTTTGCATTTCCCTGATTATTTTAAAATAGAAATGATTTATGAAACTATTCTCTACATGCCACTTAATTCATGTTTATGTGAATAGCTTTTAAAATCATTTTCTCTTTGAGAAAATCAGTCACTTAGAAGTACATAGAAACAAAGGAATCCAATTACACAAAACATTTAAAGACCATAGACTGAGATTAACAATGTGAGCAAAAAAGATTCTTATCCACCATTTCTTGCATGTAAACAAAGCTACCTAAAAATATTGTTTTGTGTTTGTGGCATTGAAAGTATACATCATGCATTGTACTCATTTATCCAATTTGTCAATGTAACAGGAATAAGTACATACAATCCTGGTGGGGGACAGTGGATGACAAGGTCAGGTTGAAGAATTAATACTATTTTTCCCTTGTGCTTCTAAGAAATTGTTTGTTGTATAATATGTCACGTAGGTTTTTGCTACTACTCAAGATCCATTTTCCAACATATATAGAGATTATTATCTTCCAAGATGCTCAACAACATGATTAATACTATAGAATGCTATGGAGTAAAAGCACATAGGCAACATAGGAAAAAACTATAGATTTTGTAATCTAGATGATAGCGTTTGATACTATTCATACATAACATCTACTATTCTCAAACACATTAGGATACAAAAGAAACAAAGAAAATGATAGACGTTGACACCTATGAATTGACAAAGCGCCCCCAAATATCAAACATTGACTACGCGCTTAAGGGAGAGGGGCTTTGCAGATTAAGTACTTTTGCATACAATGTTGGCGATTGTTTGTTTGACTCATTACAACTACTGCTTAACAATTGCTACACATCAATTCAACTACAAAACAGAGCTATAGATTACTTCTTGATTTGCCTTCAAAACAAGGACAAAGAAGCAATAAAATCATACAACTATGAACTAGACCCTAATACTCTATATAGATTGCATAAAGTACATGATCCACAAACATATGTCCGCAGAATGCGATTATCTGCAAAGCCACAGGCAGATTGCACTGAAAGTGGATTGTGGGGTGACTTATTCTGTATTCACTGGATATCCAAATGGTTGAATATACAAATATGCCTTTGGTCAAGCACAATAGCAAGAAGGTACTTACAGTTCAATAGTTTTGATTACACAGAATCAGTCTCTATACTATTTCATGACATGAATTCTTTAAGTGGACACTTTGAACCATTGTTAAAAATTGAAACACAAAACGTAACTTCAAAACAGCCCATAGGTTCACATGAAATTAAAAAACTATGCACAAAGTATCCTCGAATATCAAACATTGACAATGTCCTTAGAGCTGAAGGCCTTTGTAGATTAAGCACATTTGCATACAATGCTGGCGATTGTTTGTTTGACTCGCTTCAAGTACTACTTAACAATCAGTACACCTCAACTCAATTGTGAAATGGAGCTATAGATCATTTCCAAAATTGCCTTCAAAATAAGGACAAAGAAGCAATTAAATCATATAATAATGAACTAAATCCTAATACTTTATATACATTGCACAAAGTACATGACCAAGAAACATACTTCCGCAAAATGCGATTGTCTGCAAGACCATGCACAGACCATAGTGAATGTGGATTGTGGGGTGACTTGTTTTGCATTCACTGGATATCCAAATGGTTGAAAATACAAATAAGCCTCTGGTCATTGACAACATCAAGAAAGTACTTAGATTTCAATGATTCTAGATATACAGAATCAGTCTCTATACTGTTCCATGATACAAACCCTCTGGCTGGACATTTTGAGCCGCTCCTAAGAATCAAAGCCCAAAATCTAACTCGCCAATGCTCAACAAGCTTACTCCAACTTAAAAAGTTGATCAGAAGTGGTCCACAATACAAAATTACTTACTTGAACAAGACACATGCTTTGCCAAAAAATAAGAAGAATTTGATGCCATTTGTCACAACAAACAATTTTAAACATAAATCAACAATAAGACTTAATCACCTGAAGAACTTGATTAGAAAAGAAAAACAAAAAGAAAGTATACCTACCAGTCCAAAGAAAAAAAAAACATTGTCACCAATAGAAATTTATAAAACAGCAATACAAGATACACCAAAATACCCATGTGCAATTTGCCAAGTGCTCTGTTTGAACAAGGATATTAGGACATTCAAAGAAAAACAAAAAGAACTATATTGTAAGCTACTACAATCAGATTCCTTACCATTCACAGATTTCATATGCCATGTATGCTACTTTGCATTGAAACAGTCCACTATTCCAAAGTATGCTACCCCACAGAAAATAAGAACTAATAGACCATTGTGCTATGTGCAAAATTTAACTCAGCTAGAAGAATGACTTGTCTCACTTAGAATTGCATTTGCACAGATTTGGGAACTAGGGTTCAAAAGGTCTCAAATAGGCCTAACAGGTTCTATTATAAATGTTCCTGTTAACATGAACATTGTACAAAGAGCATTACCACAATCAATTAACAACACACAAACAATTGATGTTTCGTTGAAAAGGTGCTTACAATACAAAAATGCATTTCAAAAAGGCATGGTGCGCCCAAATGTCATCATGCAAGCTTTGACTCAATTAACAAGGAGACCATTATACAAAATGCACAAAGTCCACATAAACCAAGATTGGCAAGAAGTTCTCCAATGCACTCAATAAAATGAAGACAATAGTCCACAAAATACAAGTGAAACAGAATCAGATAGTGAAATGGAAAATGAAAACCCATCAGAAACATTGATACATGGATTTACTGAGTCTAGAAGTATCCATAACATGGAAGACAAGATTATTGAAATTGCACCTGCAGAGGACAAGTATCCAATTGGAATATTTAAGGACATGTATGCTGAAGAAATGAATTTCCCAACTTTATTCTTTGGAAAACCACGTGATAATGACATTGTAAAAAACTTTACATATCAGAAAATAGTACGCTGGGAGCTCTTACAGTCACAAAGACAATTTGCATATCATACAACAAACATTTTTTTCAAAGCTATAAAGGTACTAATACAACAAGTACTGTCTACAATGACAATAAGAATCTGAAAAGGCTAGTTAAAAGGCGAAAGCTATTTGCAAAAGACGTTAAACACAAACCAAACCTAGAAAAATTCTTAAATCGGATATTGGATATGTTGATTTCAAAAGAATAAGAATCTCTCGGACTATTCACAACAACTTAAGAAAAATGTATTTGCTATGATTCGACAACTAGGACCACCGACATTTTTCATCACTTTCACTAGTGCTGAGCAAAATTGGGATCCACTAATTCAAACGTTACAAGAGCTACACAATCTACACCAATCAGCACAAAACCAGAAGAATCTAATGACCCAACACACATTGACAAATTTGAACTAATCAAGAAAGATCCTATCACTTGTGCACGTTACTATAAACATAGAATAAATGCAATAAAAAAATTGATACTTACAGATGACTCTTTCTTTGGAAATGTCATTGATTACTTCTTCAGTCACTGAGTTCCAAAATTGAGGAAATGAACATGATCATTTCCTCATATGGGTTAAAAATGCACCAATCTACATAGAAAATAACAACACAGACATCATAGCTTTTGTTGATAAGTATATTACTTGTGACACCAAAAATTTGGAACCTGCTTTGACAATGCTACACAAACATCATCATACAAAGAAATGCAAGAGATCAAGAAAATGACTTTGTAGATACAATTTTCCTTTCCCACCAATGCAAAAGTCAACTATACTTTTACCAATACTCCAAAAGACTGAAGCGATAACTGCAAATGCCACTGACATCTTTTCAAAACTCCAAAAAGCAAACTATGATGAAACATTCACTTTTCAAATGTTCTTAAAAGAAATAAACTTAACTGACAATGAATACATTGAAGCTTTGAGCTCAACATTAAATAGGCCTATGCTTTTTTTACAAAGAAAACCATCACAAATATGGAACAATAGTTTTCAAGGAAAATTCTAGATCTTTGGAAGGCTAATACAGATGCACAAT
This sequence comes from Sequoia sempervirens, assembly GCA_007258455.2. Taxonomy (NCBI): domain Eukaryota; kingdom Viridiplantae; phylum Streptophyta; class Pinopsida; order Cupressales; family Cupressaceae; genus Sequoia; species Sequoia sempervirens. The sequence continues at coordinate 1,761 of VDFB02013977.1, read as the reverse complement.
TTGTCCTCAATGCATATGCTACTACAATGTATTGTAGCTCATATATTGCAAAAGTAGACAAGTCAATGACATATGCATTCAAAAGAATACGTAGAGACCAGAAGCAAGACAATATTGATGCAATACGAATGGTAAGTAAACTTGGAAATTCCATGCTTAACTTGCAACAAATGTCATCACAACAAGTCACACATATCAGTTTCTCACATTGCTAAATTCAGCTTAAGAAAATGTATATTCATTGATAACGATCCTACAAATGATCGCATTAATTTATACCATAAAATTCATTAAACAATCTGAGCAATGAGCCGAATTTTAATCAGAAAACGCTCTTTACAAATCTAATATAGACTACTATTTAAAACATCTTGAAACAATGGTGGACATATGTCTTCCAGAATTTGTTTCAAGATACAACAAATACAGTGCTACAATTGAACCAAAGGCCAAACCAAATGTGGTATAGTTTATCAATTTCAACAAACACTTTGATATAGAGAATCATTGTAGAGAGCAACTAGTTCTCTATGTTCCATTTACCATTAATGAGCATACACTCAAACAAAACTTTGACTCTTGGGAACATGCATACATGTACCATGGACAAACCATTCAAACAAATAGTGCAAAGTTCATCCACAACACAAACTCCGCATGGGGTGACATTGACAAAGCTATAAATGATCTTCAGTCTCTTGAAGATGAAATGCTCATTGACCTACCAATGCAAGCAAAGCTTCGCCAGAAAGAACTATATGACATACAAACAAACCTTCCAAACATAGGTCGTTCTAACCCAAATACCATGCATTCCAATGGATTTGAAATTGCAAAGCACCCACAAATTATAGATAACAATGAATACTACAAGTTAAGACGAATGTTAAATAAAGAACAACAAGCAATTGTTAAAGATGTTCTCATAAAAAAGATGAAAAATCCACAAAAGCCATTGCACTTGTTTTTGACTGGGGGAGCTGGAACAAGAAAGACTTTTATAGCAAAGGCCATCTACCAAGCTCTCATTCGCATGTATAGAAATTCTGTTGACAATAATCCAGACAAACCCAAGGGCTTATTAACTGCATATATAGGTAAAGCAGCATATAACATAGGGGGATTCACATTACATTCAACATTTCACATACCTTTTAACACATCAGAATTCCTGCCATTGAACACTGAAGTGCTTGACACTATGTCAAAGCACTATGATCAATTGCGCATACTTCTTATAGATGAGATATCATTAGTTGGCTCAACATTCCTACGGTATATTGATAGAAGACTATGAGACATAATGCAAATGCCTACAACATACTTTGGAAACCTTGATACAATATTTTGTGGTGACCTTTACCAGGCACAACCTGTCCTTGACTCTGTGGTTTTTGAAAATAGGCCTACTCCAATTGATTTAATGCCTTATAGTTTCTGGAAAGACCACATAAAATGCTATTCATTAGTGACTACCATGAGACAAAAAGATGAAATATTTATTTCAATCCTTAATAGACTACGAGTAGGCATTCAGACAACTCATGACATAGACTATCTCAACAAAATTTGCTTTCGTCCTGTACCATTTGATCCATTGCTTCCGCACCTTTTCTATAGGAGAATTGATGTTCAAGCACATAACAACAAAATGCTATCAATCATTCCAACCCAAATGATAGTGCTAGATGCAATAGATGAACTTGAGGAGTACCTTAATGCAATACGAGTATACAGTCACACAACAACACTTCCATCACA